>AYEL01015936.1:0-45235 GCA_000484575.1 Olivierus martensii | reverse complement strand
TAAAACCTATCTCAAGGATAAAAACATTGAGAAAGGCTAGTGTAAAAGCCCATAATTCATGTAAATGAAAAACTATGCCTAAAAAATCAGTATCTGATAATAAAGACCATAATTATTAAAATTCTTTCCAAATAAAATTTTAAAAAGACAAACATATGATAGCAAAATAAGATACTTTATTCAAATATACTTCAAAGTAAGTTCATCAGTTGAAAGGTTGCAAAACATTTAGTTTTTAACTTATCAATAATTAGCAAATGAGGGTATTCTCAACTGTCTCCTAAACAACATCTTTCTTGTCTGTTTTCTTTTTCATGTTTCTACTATAGCTTAATTGCAAATACTAGAAAAGTGAATTATAAACTTAAATGAATAAACTTAATGAAAAGCACTTTCAATATACACTCTCATCAGTTCAAATTCTAAAATTCAAAAATTATTTGTTTAAAATACAAATTGAAAAACCACTTGCTTAAAATACATGATATCAGAGTTCAAGCAGCACTAAGAGCAAGTACAAAATCGTTTTAATAGAGTAAACATTTTTGGACTCTCTACTGCTCCCTCGTCAGTACATGTTTCATAGAGATAACTTTCTAACATAACAATAACATATTTCAAAAAATAGAACATATTTAAAAAGTTTGGTTACATAGCATTCTACTACAATTAAAAATTGAGTTATATAACATTCTATTATAATTTTAAAAGATTCAAACAGTCTTAAAGTAAGCAGTGAATGAAAATTTAGAAAGTCTTAACACATCTGAAACTATAAAAAATTTTAAAATATAAAAGCATACATTAAAAATAACATAAATATTAAGAACGTGGAACAAATAAGGTTTATAAATAACGTCTAGGGTGTAATAGCAGAGAGTTAGAACTTCCTCCGTCAATAAGATAATAGTCCGTATATTAGCAGAGGAAATCAAGAAATATGTATATCACAATTATTATTCCATCAAGACAGGGCTAGGCACTTAAGTTTGTGGTTTACAAAGTATTAAGTGCACACCATCTCCATGACACAGGCATTATCATATATTTAAGCAAGTGGTTTTTTCAATTTAAGTCCTAATTAAACGAAAAGTTGTCCCAATTAAGTTAAATTATGTATTAGTTTATTAGTTTGGTTTCCGTTCTTTGAGATTTGGCGCAATTATGCGTTGCCCCAGTTAAGCGGAATCCACTGTATTAATAATAATATTATGTATTAGTTTATTAGTTTGGTTTCCATTCTTTGAGATTTGGCCTGGTGGTCCAATTAAGCAGAATCGACTGTTTTTATTAGTTTATTAGTTTGGTTTTCGTTCTTTGAGATTTGTCCCAATTAAGCGGAATCCACTGTATTTTGAAATGAATAAATTTTTTTTTGTAATGAAATATGTTTAAATTTGAATATCAAATATTTAATTCTTCTAGATAAACTTCTTGGATGGCCAAAACTGTTCTACAAGTATCTGGTCTTCTACAGCTGAACAACCTAGTAGCAGCAGTAGTGCCTTTAATGCAAATAATTCATCAGGAACATGTTCTTTATATATGCAAGATGGGTTTAATGGAAGTAAACATGTAAGTATTAATTTTAATTAATAATAATAATAATTTTAACCTGTATCCCTCGACTGTCGAGCATGTGCTCGACTGACCTTTCAGCCAGCCTGCTCTCCACCCCATAGTAGTGCTCAACAAAGTTTAAAAACTAATAATTTCGTTATTTTTGCATAAATCGAGAAAAAAATGGCTAAAATATCAAATTTTATTATATTCTTCATATTTTAGTTGTATTAACCAAAAATTTGATTTTAAGTGGATATTTTAATAAATTTTTAATTATCCTTTTAATTCGAATTTAATCTGAGTCAATTAATACATTTTTGATCTTTGGATCACCAAAAATTCAAGAACAGTTTGTCCAAATTGGTCCGACTTGCTCTAACAAGTTCTGCATTTCCTTTAGTTTATCCTTACTTCTTTCTTACAAATATCTCGGTACAATAAATTATAATTTGGGAAAGTTTGGCCCTTTCCAAATAATATGATTTTGCTATTTTTCCATAAATAAAATCCAATAAATTAGTTTTATTTAAAAATATATAAATTTCCATTTATCAGAAAAATAAAGCAACCAATACCACACTTGATGATCAGTGCAGAAGTCGGCGTTCTAGATTATGGCAGGAAACATCCAACTGATTTTGAAATCAACTGATTGTTTATTTACCTTTAGTTGTATTAACCAAAAATTTGATTTTAAGTGGATATTTTAATAAATTTTTAATTATCCTTTTAATTCGAATTTAATCTGAGTCAATTAATACATTTTTGATCTTTGGATCACCAAAAATTCAAGAACAGTTTGTCCAAATTGGTCCGACTTGCTCTAACAAGTTCTGCATTTCCTTTAGTTTATCCTTACTTCTTTCTTACAAATATCTCGGTACAATAAATTATAATTTGGGAAAGTTTGGCCCTTTCCAAATAATATGATTTTGCTATTTTTCCATAAATAAAATCCAATAAATTAGTTTTATTTAAAAATATATAAATTTCCATTTATCAGAAAAATAAAGCAACCAATACCACACTTGATGATCAGTGCAGAAGTCGGCGTTCTAGATTATGGCAGGAAACATCCAACTGATTTTGAAATCAACTGATTGTTTATTTACCTTAGTTATATTTTAAATATAACACAAAAATTTAAATAATAAAGTAATTTTTGTGTTATCCCTAGTCGAAACAAGTAATTTGTTGACCAGGAGTGTATAATTACTATTAATAGTGTCCATCCAAAGTCAACTACATGACCTTAGGCTATGGGCTAGTTATATTATGTTAACTAAGAGGAGAAGTGTGACAACCTATCTTTGTTTGAAAATACTATTATTATTATATTTTAATTATTTTTTGAGCCATGACAACCTATCCCCTTTGTTTGAAAATACTATTATTATTATATTTTAATTATTTTTTGAAAAATTAATGACAGAATGACTAAATACAGAGAAATAATTCATCATCTGCCATTTTTAAAAGGCACTGAGACAAATCTCGAGTAAAAAATGTATAAAAAGTGATAATTTATCAAAAATTAGTGATAAATCTGTGATAATTTTTCGAAAATCAGTGCTAAATCTGGCATAGAGATGGCAGGATAATAGCTACATATACAAATTATAGCAATATTTATTAAAATAAATAAATTTTCAAAAAAGTTGACATTCTTATACATACTAATATTTCTTTTAAAATAAAAAGTATTTATCACACATTATTTTAAAGAAATAGGAAGAAAAATGGCTAATAAACACTTATTTTAAATATTTGTATAGTACAATACCGTATTTCGTATACCGTATTTGTATAGTATACCATATACAATTGTTTATTTACATGAGCTATCAGATTACGCTTAGCAGTATCAAATTACAAGTTGAAAAGTTTTTAAGAATTATGAAGTATTTGGTATTATTAGATGCAGAATATGATCAAGAAATCAAGTAAATAAAATTTTTCTTTGTCCAATGCAGAAAAAATTATAATTTGAAAAAATGCATAAAATTTACATATGCAAATTAGGCCTAATAATTTCTTAATTTTTTCTTTTTTTCTTTTGGTCCTTAATCTAAAATTAAAAAAACTATATTAGGACACATTATATGGACAACAAAATCCATTTTTTTCTTGATGAAAAATTAAAAAGAAAAAATGTAATAGCAAAATATGGAATATCATATATTAAATTTCATTTTGTTTGGATAATAAAAGGGCATGTCTCTATAAAAAAAGAGCGATAAAGGTTAATTAATATACAGGTAGGCCTCAATTAGTGCAAATAATGGATTCCATGAATATCTTGCACTATTCGAAGTATTAACTATATGTAAAATATGGTAATTGGTTGCTTTGTGAGATATCTGCCATTAGCCAACCTCATGATGAATAACCACAATACCTAACTGTTTAAGAAATATTTATTTTCATATTTTACATGGATAACCACAATACTAACTGTTTAAAATATATTTATTTTCACATTTTACATCATTGTTCATCATCTAAATTAAAACAACCAGGAATTGTGTCTCATACCATCATCAAACCAACTGCCAAATCTAATAACTTACCAGGAATTGCGTCTCATACCATCATCAAACCAACCGCTTAAAAAATATTTATTTTCATATTTTACATCATTGTTCATCATCTAAATTAAATATTTATTTTCACATTTTACATCGTTTTCATCCATCTAAATTAATAACTTATCAGGAATTGCATCTCATACCATCATCAAAAATCTAATTAATAACTTACCAGGAATTGCATTTCATACCATCATCAAACCAACCACCAAATTGAAACTAAAATAGTGAATCAAAAGCAGAAGTTGAGTGCTGCCTGGCCACTAATTCTGGTTTGAGAATTGAATGGCGAATCGAAAGCGGAAGTTGAGCCAGCCTGGCCGCCAATTCTGGGTCAAGAATTGATGAATTTTGAGCGCTGCCTGGCCGCCAATTCTGGGTCGAGAATTGAGTGAATATCCGATTTGCAATTAAGCATTGTAACTTTATTGAATCAGTAAATTAGTTAGGAAGTTGAGTGCCGCCAATTCTGGGTCTAGAATTGAGCGGATAATCCAGTTTGTGGCCGCCAATTCTGGGTCGAGAATTGAGTGAATAGGCCGATTTGCAAGCTACCGCCAATTCTGGGTCGAGAATTGAGTGAATAGTCCGATTTGCAATTGGAGCATTGCAGCTTTATTGAATCAGTAAATTAGTTCCAGATAGAACTAATTTAATGAACCAATGAGAAATTTTTAACAAATTTTCTCTTTGTTAACTAGCAGAATATGACAGGAAAAGATAACAAAAACAAATTTTTTTTCACAAGTTTTATTTTAAATAAAGAAATCAGGTAATAAACAAAAGAAAATAAAGCCCATCTTTCTGATGTTTCACCCCTTCAAAACCAAGTGATTATTCTTGGACTAACCAAGTGACTGTTCTTGGACTGCTCCTCGTCTGGTTTTATTAACTGAAAATTATGTGACTGTTCATGGACTGCTCCTCGTCCGGTTTTACTAACCGAAAATTAACTATTGTTCTTGGACTGCTCCTTGTCCAGTTTTACTAACCAAAAATTAACGAAATTTGTTAATTGACATCATAAAAGGAGGCAGAGCTTTGTTAGTAAGAATGTTTGTTAATTGACATCATAAAAGGGGATGGACATTTGTTAGTAAGACTGATCTATATTGTTCTTGGACTGCTCTTCGTCCAGTTTTACTAACCGAAAATTAACATTAATTTGTTAATTAACATCATAAAAGGGGATGGATCTTTGTTAGTAAGACTGGTCTATGCTTATAACTCGCATTAATCGAATATTTGCTCACACTAAGAAACGGTATCATTTTTATAAGTCGCACTAATCGAATATCGCATTATTCGAATGTATCATTTTTATAAGTCGCACTAATCAAATATCGCATTATTCAAACTCGCACTAATCGAGGCCTACCTGTATCATATTTTTACTAATAATTTATCTAATAGCTTTTCTAATTGTAATCAATATATATTGTTATTTAAATATGTGAATTTAAGAACTATTTAATACAAGTAATTTCCAGTTTATAAGTTCTTGTGTTTAAATTCTTTTTCAAGTATCAAATAACAAAAAAATTAAAAATATAAACATTTAATTATAATAAATAAATGCTAAACATTTATAAATACAGCATATTTTTTGCTATTAAATATGAAACTTCTAGAGATGCTTTCAAGGCTTTTTAAGAATTGTTGTATATTTTTTCATAAGAAAATGTTGATTTTCCATACCATCGGCATGTCATTTGAAAAATAGTTAATTAACTCCAGATGTTTCAGTTTAGCAAGTTTCATGCTTTCATTTGTTAATTTTTCTAAGTAAATTACACACAATGGACATTCTTCCCCATTAACAGTGCAATGACTAAATCCATATTTAATAAATTTCTCTTGATATTTTCTCAACTTTTTTGTGTTAGTACAGGGCTGCGGAGCTGGAGTTGGAGCCAGGAAGTTTTGGAGGAGCCAGAGCCATTAGGCTGGTCGCAAACTAGTCGATATCGGCGCAACCTGGTCGGTGCCGACACTCGAGTAGAGACCATTTGTCTGCACTTCATCGGTACTTCGTCATTTTGCGTCATCAATGGAGGCATGGCTGGCGACCATAGGTTTATCTATCTTGTTTGATATTTTCGATGACCAAGTGCTGACGGTCAAGCGCAATAAACGTTATTGCAAAGTATGATAACATGGCGGTGTGCAGACCAAGAAACATTTTCAGTTCAAGACTTTTACGTTCTGCGTACTTAATGCTATGATTAATAAAAAGCTGTTATTTTATTAAATTCTATCGTGTTTTAAATCAAATATAATATTCAAATCTTAAAAAAAGTTATTATTTATAATTTTGATAATTTCGTTTGGATGAGCAAAGTTGGAATTACAACTATCGAATGAGTAGAATGTAATATGATAATATTTACATAATATAATATTATTGTCGTAATATTATGAAATAACTACATCATATTGAAATCAAAAGATTTTATTTGAAGCATCTTTATTAATTAAAATAATCATAAATACCGATATGATGAAATATTTTCGAGACAACTCTTGAACCTCTGTATTTGTGGTTCCTCTCTCCTCACGACGTCGAATCCATTTTCTGTCACGTCCTTGATGACTTTTGAGGGGTGAGCTGCCTTTTTTCATGCAAATAGTAATACATACTGCTAACATGATATCATCTCCGATCTCTTCTTCTGCTATGATGTCAATAAACGAGGAGGCGGTGTGAGAGAAAGTATGTATTAGTTAATTAGTCGGTTTTAAATGTCACTACATTTCATTTGCGCATGTCTGCCGGATAAGTCGCTCTGGCAACCTGCTTATAACCTAATGACGTCACATCTTAGGCAACTTGGTCGACTAGTTTGCGGCCGGCCTTAAAGTTTCTGCTGGATCCAGATCCTAACCATCTACCATATATACTCAAATATAAGCCAACCCCCCAACTTTAGAGTTTGAAAATCGGTAAAAATGTGCAACGTGTGTATAAGCCTACCCCGATTTTAGCACTTAAAATTTGATAAAAATTTGAAATCAATAAATTATGTGATCTTTGATTTTTAGTTATCGATATATTAATGCCATTTGCCAAAATAAATATTTTATTGAAACTTTAAATATATACATATAAAATAAATTATTATAATACAAACACCATTATATCAATTTAAAAGGTAATGATGTGATAGTAAGGTAAATGATGTATCATGGTAGCGGTCATACCAAAAAACTTTTATAATGATGGAGCTGGAGCTCAGTTAAACAATGACTCCGGAGCTAGAGCTGGAGCCACAGCTGGAATATACTTGGTTTTGGAGTGGTGCTGGAGCCTAACCTATTTCAAGCCAGCTCCCCAGTCCTGGTTAGTACATGAATCTTCTGCAATCAAATTTGGAGTAAAAGAAACCCTTTGGAGCCATCATTATTTGAATTTATGCCCATTACTCTTCCTATTTTTTCTGACCTTCATGTATCTTCTTCCTTGTTACTATCTTTATCGTTTTCTGAATGTTTAGCTTTTATTACCCATTTATCCAATATAAATTATAATTTCTATCATGTACATGGAAATGAGAAATGGGTTTTAAAAAATGAGTATGTTCTTTCCCTTTTATTAACCCGTTCAGTGTCTTTGCTGTCTATAGATATTATGCCTGTCTGTCTGTGATATGAATAGACTTCAAAACAAAGTGATTAAAATAAACCATAAAAAAAGTTAATAATGAACAAGCCAAACTTCCCCTGGTGGATAAAGTTTTAAGTTATATTTTTTAGAATAATTATTTTGAATTATAGCTACGGTGCCACCATCTATTGAATTAATGATTAAATAATTTTATAATTACGTACTAGGGTGGCGCCATCTAGTAATTAATGATTAAACTATAATTTATAAATTTATTTTCCCGAAATAAAATTTTCGCACCGCACCGGAATCGAACCGGGATCTCTGGGTCAACTCCGAACCTTACTGGACTAGGCCGTAAGGTTCGGAATCGACCCAGAGATCCCGGTTCGATTCCGGTGCGGTGCGAAAATTTTATTTCGGGAAAATAAATTTATAAATTATAGTTTAATCATTAATTACTAGATGGCGCCACCCTAGTACGTAATTATAAAATTATTTAATCATTAATTCAATAGATGGTGGCACCGTAGCTGTAATTCAAAATAATTATTCTAAAAAAATATAACTTAAAACTTTATCCACCAGGGGAAGTTTGGCTTGTTCATTATTAATTTGTAAAATGGTTTATCCCCTGTTCGTTAGTTGCTTATAATTGACCATAAAAAAAGAGTTTAAAAAATTTAATCCTGATTTTATTAATCCAGTTATTGTGAGTTTGTTTTTATTGTGTTGATTACATGAAAAAATCTACTTTTGATGGTGGTTTCAAAATTTTTTTTCAGTTACTGAAATATTTTTTTAAATTACAGGTAGGCCTTGATTAGTGCGAATAATGGGTCCCATGAATTTCTTACACTATTTGAAGTATTAACTATATGTAAAATATGGTAATTGGTAAAACTACACAAGAACCCTTTAGCAGTCAAAAGATTTTTATTCAGAAACGCTTTCGACGCTCTCGGCATCTTCCTCAGCTGTTACAATCTAAGTAACCCTGCTATACTAGAGCAGGAGACCTAACATATAAAACAAACAAACACGGTAAAGTTTTAAAAGGCCAGTGTACATCTGGATATGCTCCCCTTAGCACTTCCTGATAGCCAAGTAATACATTTGTTACGTGACTCCACTTCCAGAATACATTACGTATAGAACAAACAATCTTACAAAATTTTACAAATAATTTTTTAAAAAAATCATTTTTATAATATAAAGTATTAAGAAACCGTTAAAAGATAAAAATAAAATCAAAAAATAAAAATAAATAAAAGTAAAAAATAAAAACGATATAATACAGGCAAAATTATACATAAACTGCTCTACATTCCTTTATGGGAGTGTCCAGAAACCGATCATAGCATATCCTTTTTATTCTGCTTTTCTTGCTTTATATAACCACCTCCACGCACTAGGGACCATTTCCGGTTCCGTGAAATTAATCACATATCCTCCCCTCTTCTTTTTGATGATTTCTAACACTTCAATATTATTTGTAAAATTTTGTAAGATTGTTTGTTCTATACATAATGTATTTGGAAGTGGAGTCACGTAATAAATGTATTGCTTGTCTGTCAGAAGGTGCTAAGGGGAGCACATCCAGATGTACACTGTCCTTTTAAATCTTTACCATGTTTGTTTGTTTTATATGTTAGGTCTCCTGCTCTAGTATAGCAGGGTTAGTTAGATTGTAACAGCTGAGGAAGACGCCGAGAGCGTTGAAAGCGTTTCTGAATAAAAATCTTTTGACTGCTAAAGGGCTCTTGTGTAGATTTACTTGTAATTTGTGTTTGGTGCAGTCTGATTGAACGTTTAATATGAATGTGGCTGATCCAGCTAAGAATTTTATTAAGATAAACATGAAAATTTTCCGCTTAGAAGAAAAACTTGGATTCCTGAAGGAGTGTAAACTGAACAAAGTGTATCCTATGTCTGTGTACAGATTCAGACTTCCTGTTCAAGACCTTAGACTAGAGAAGGAAGTTAAGAGGAGATGTTTTGCTAGAGGTCTCTTTGCTACCAAAAAGGAAGCTGTACGTGATGAAAAGGTAGCTAGAAATGGTAAAAGTGGACTTTGAAACTTTAGATAGTGTTAGTAGAGAAGAAACAAAGGCAAAACTTAAATATTTCACTGAATCAAAAAGGTCAAAATCCGGGCGAACTATATAAAGAAATTGCGGTGGATTTTCCAGCACCAACTAAAAGGGTACAAAAAGAAGGTCAAAGTCGAAAACAGCCCCTTTGTCTGGTTCTACCTGACTTTGTACTGAAGGCGACCTCTGAAGGCCCAAGCTATAGTTTTCGTAGAAATTGTGACTGGGATAAATCAATTGCCCAGATTGAAAGGGTTCTGCGGGGCAGCAAACAGGAGGAGGCAGATAAGATAAGGTGGAGAATAGCGGAGGAGATGAGGAAGTGTAATGTGAACAGTGGAAAGAACGGGGGCATAGGTAAGGAAATTAGATATGCGACTAGACTTACTGTTAAGTGGCTAAAAGAAAACAATGTAGTTTGTACGAGGGCGGACAAAAGTTGCAACCTATATTCATGAAGAGGGAAACTTATCAGCAACTTTTAAACAACTACATCAAAGAGACTGGTTCAGAAGAGTTGAAATCTGATCCAACTAATAAAATTTGTCACCGTGTTAACAAACTTATGAAATGTAAGGCGTTACCAGGGTTCCTAAGAGACTCGATTGTGACGGCACCTGCATGCCCACGCCTTTTTGGGTATGCTAAAATTCATAAAGATCCAGTAAAAATTAGACTAATTGTTGAGAAGTTTAGATCGCCTCTTTATTTAGTAGAGAAAAACTGGCTAAGTGATGTAGGTTGAGACTAAAGGGGTATGAGTACTCAGTTAACTGTACAGAGGAGCTACTAGATAAGCTTTTGGAGAAAGGTCCATTCCCAGAAGAAACACTTATGACGTTCGACTTTAAATCTCTCTATCCCTCTATTCGGATAGAACTGGCTTGTATTGAACTGTATCATTTACTTTGTAATGGTCTGCAGGAGGTGGAGGAGCAGAAAGGGCTGGTGGAGTGTCTGAGGGATCTCTGTGACCTGGTCTGCCATCATTCTTATTTTAGATTTAATCAAAAATTTTACTGATAAATGAGGGGAGTTGCCATTTGTAGTCCAATGGCAGATGTTTTGGCTGATTAGTGATTAGATGACAAGAACGGGAGACCATCCAGCTTTTTAACCTGTTTTTAAAAGTATACCTGAGATACGTAGATGATATTTTAGTAATTTGGGAGAACAAATGTAAGACAGAACAGATGGTTGCTTCCCTATTGAACAGTAGCTTGGGGCTTACTGTTAAAAAGGAACAAGAAAGTAAAACTGAAGTCCTCTTCCTTGACCTGAGAATTACAATTGCGGATGGAGACTATAGGACTATGGTCTATAGAAAACCAGGAAGCGTTCCCTTATATATTCCTATGATATTCGAAGATAAACTTTCACACAAGAAGGCTGCCTTTTCAGCCCTCTTCAGCTTAGCCTACACTCACTGTTCTAGTTTCGTAGACAGAAATGAGGAAATTAATACAGTTATGGGAATCGGGCAACAACATGGATATGAAAAAAGTAACAAAGTAGAGAGAAGTTTATGCAAGGAGAAAACTCGGTTGAGTAAATCTGATTCCTTTAGATGTGTCGACCAAGCCCTATGGGTGGAAAAATTTGCGAGGAACATCGGCGAGCTAACAAGTTGTACTCTATGTTTTAGAAGAAATCCAACTGTTTTTGCGATGATCAAGAATGACAAAGACAGTTCTGAGGATAAGGTCAGAAGTGGAGTGTATGAAATTCCTATTACTAATCACTCGTTGGGTAGAGAGGAATTTTATATAAGATATGGAGAGGAACTTGGAAGAGAGATTAAAGGAACATAAATCGGACCTCTGGTATGGTAAACTCTCCACTGCGCTAAGCCAGAGGTCGCTGCTTTACGATGTGGAAGTGCATTGGGGAAGAGCGAAAATTGTCCAACCGAGTGAAAAAAGCTGGGACCAAAATATGATTGAAGCGTTAGAAATCATCAAAAAGAAGAAGGGAGGATATGTGATTAATTTCACGAAACCGGAAATGGTCCCTAGTGTGTGGAGGTGGTTATATAAAGCAAGAAAAGCAGAATAAAAAGGATACGCTACGATCAGTTTCTCAACACTCCTGTAAAGGAATGTAGTGCAGTTTATGTATAATTTTGCGTGTATTATATAGTTTTTATTTTTTACTTTTATTTATTTTTATTTTTTGATTTTATTTTTATCTTTTAACGGTTTCTTAATACTTTATATTATAAAAATTATTTTTTTAAAAAATAATTTTTATAATATTTGTATAATTTTGTAAGATTGTTTGTTCTATATGTAATGTATTCTGGAAGTGGAGCACGTAACAAATGTATTGCTTGGCTGTCTTTGTTCTATACATAATGTATTTGGAAGTGGAGTCACGTAATAAATGTATTGCTTGTCTGTCAGAAGGTGCTAAGGGGAGCACATCCAGATGTACACTGGCCTTTTAAATCTTTACCATGTTTGTTTGTTTTATATGTTAGGTCTCCTGCTCTAGTATAGCAGGGTTAGTTAGATTGTAACAGCTGAGGAAGACGCCGAGAGCGTTGAAAGCGTTTCTGAATAAAAATCTTTTGACTGCTAAAGGGCTCTTGTGTAGTTTTACTTGTAATTTGTGTTTGGTGCAGTCTGTTGAACATTTAATATGGTAATTGGTTCTTGCTTTGCTGAGATTCCCGGCCATTAGCCAACCTCACGATGAATAACCACAATACTAACTGTTTAGTCATATTTTACATCGTTGTTCATCATTTAAATTAATAACTTACCAGGAATTGCATCTTATACCATCATCAAACCAACCGCCAAATCGAAAACGGAAGTTGAGCACTGCTTTTATGTTGCTCAGACCAAAAGAGTAAATCGAAAGCAGAAGTTGAGCGCTGCTTTTATGTCGCTCAATCATATCTATTTTTTTGCTCTAGCGTAATCATTAACCTCTTCTTTTTTTGTTTCCTGTTTTATCATCAAAAGTATTCTTACTTTTATCCATTTCGATACTCTTTAAAAGAGAAAATTCTGTACTATACTGTATGTTTACGATAACAAAGCTGAATAATAGTAATGTTAAGTAGCTAGCGTCAATAAAGCCCATCTTTCTGGTGTTTCACTTCTTCAAAGCCAAGTGACTGTTCTTTGACTGCTCCTCGTCTGGTTTTACTAAACAAAAATTAACGAAATTTGTTAATTGACATCATAAAAGGAGGCAGAGCTTTGTTAGTAAGAATGCTTGTCCGGTTTTACTAACCGAAAATTAACATTAATTTGTTAATTGACATCGTAAAAGGGGACGGACCTTTAATTAACATTAATTTGTTAATTGACATCATAAAAGGGGACGGACATTTGATGTGACTGTTCATGGACTGCTCCTCGTCCGGTTTTACTAACCGAAAATTAACTATTGTTCTTGGACTGCTCCTTGTCCAGTTTTACTAACCAAAAATTAACGAAATTTGTTAATTGACATCATAAAAGGAGGCAGAGCTTTGTTAGTAAGAATGTTTGTTAATTGACATCATAAAAGGGGATGGACATTTGTTAGTAAGACTGATCTATATTGTTCTTGGACTGCTCTTCGTCCAGTTTTACTAACCGAAAATTAACATTAATTTGTTAATTAACCTTGTCCGGTTTTACTAACCGAAAATTAACATTAATTTGTTAATTGACATCGTAAAAGGGGATGGACATTTGTTAGTAAGACTGGTCTATGCTTACAACTTAAAAGGAAGCGGAGCTTTGTTAGTAAGACTGGTCTATGCTTACAACTCACGGTTTTACTAACCGAAAATTAACGGTAATTTGTTCATTGACATCATAAAAAGCTCCTCGTTCGGTTTTACTAACCGAAAATTAACATTAATTTGTTAATTGACATCATTAAAGGGACGGACACTTATTAGCAAGACTGGTCTATGCTTACAACTCGCATTAATCGAATATTTGCTCGCAGTAACTGGACTGGTCTATGCTTACAACTCGCATTAATTGAATATTTGCTCGCACTTAGTGAAAAACGGTATCATTTTTATAAGTTACACTAATCGAATATTGCATTATTCAAACTCACACTAATCGAGGCCTATCTGTACATGTAAACAAACGTTGTTTATAATTGAACCACTCAATAGAATTTGGATATTTTTATCCCATGGTGCTGTATTTTAGTCAAATATATCAAATTAATTTGATTTTGGAAAAATGAAGTTAGTTGTTATATATAAAAAATTTTTGTATGTAAATTTTTATAAACAAAACTTAGTTATTATTTGCTTGTTATAACTCTATTCTCATTATATTCGTGTTTATTATAATTGATTTTTTTAATTTAAATTTTGTTAACATTGAACCATTAACAAAGAAATGCAAACAAAAAAAGTTTTTTCTTTTAATAAATTTGATTAAATTTTCGAAATTTATTTTTATTATTTTATGATGATAGGAAAATTTTTGTCATAATAATAAATATCTTGTAGAATAGAAAATTTCTAAAAATTTTTATTAAAAAAATCATTTGTTGACAAATATAATTTTCTTGATTTTTATAAAAAATAATTATTATAGGGTGGTTCTCAACAATGGTTAATGTCTACTATGGCTACTAGGCGGAAAAAAATGTATACACATTTTGATGACTTGGAACAGTGTTATCTCAATGCACGTGCCAAAGAATTGGGTCCCACATCATCTGGTAAGTGAGAAAATTATTTTATAAAGTTAACCATTCAAAATTACAATATTTAAAATAATGTTTTTAATTGTTCATTATTACAAAAAACTAGTTTGTTTTTTTAATCAAATTACTAAACTGCTTAGCATTTTTTTCATAGAATAATTTTGGACAATTCAGAACCATAATTTTAGCTAGTTTCCATCATCAAATTATATAAATTTTATATTTTTATATAGGATGTCATTGATGATATATAATATGATGATTAATATTAGCCTGCTATTACCAATATAGAAAGTTCTGACATACATGGATAATTTACCCAAAAATATTCTGCATAAGTTCAAAAATGCTTAAATTCAGTATATAGGAAATGACACATTAGCAAATGAAATTTATAAATCTACTTTAACTATAGATAAGAAAATTTAAGGGCATAAATGATATATTTGCAAAAATGTAAATTATTTAATAAATTTTTCATCAGTGTTTTACAGAAAGTTAACAAAAATTAAAACACACATTTGCATATACAGTACACTCTTGAGTATCCGGTTCGCGACTATCCGGCCTCCGTACTATCCGGTATAGTTTTCTTTTATCGTAATTAAATGAGGAAGGCAAGGCGTCTGCTACGATCCTCCTACGAGTCGTGTACAATATACAAGTTGTGACAAGAAAAGAGCAGCGTTCTGCTCGTTGTTCATTGTGTGAGGCCCGCACGGCCCGCAGGCCCGAGGACGATGTTGACAGGCGTTGGCCTAAAGAGCGGTGAGCGACGCGTGTAAGAAGGGGTAATGAAGTCGGCAGATAGAACAGAGACGACTTTTAACAAAAACAACTTCCTTTATTAAAGAGAGATCTTTAACATTTTTCTCTTAACCAAAGAGAAGTACCTTGAACAAATACAATAGAACTCCAGCCTATCCGGCTTTTTTGTTATCCGGCCTGCCCTTCTGCCACATTAGGCCAGATACTCGGGAGTGTACTGTATCTGAAACTACATAAATTGAAACTGTGTAAGTTGGGGACATACTATATCTGTAGAATAAAGATTTTGTGTTCATTTCATGTAAATGAAAGATGAAAAGTAGACAATTAGAAATCTATTATTTTACCATATTTGTTGGCTGTCAAGACATGCTGTCTTTTTTTTTCTTATATTTTAAAAAATTGCTCTGCATTTTAAGCTTTTATATTTTAAAAAATTGCTCTGCATTTTTTAAGCTGAAAATAGCTATACAGCACATGAGAAAAACCACAAAGTTGGCAAGCAACAAAATGCATTTAACAAATAATTTACATAATTAAATTGATCATAAAATAAATCGCTAAAACTGCTTAACCTTTAATTTTGTTAAATAAAATTGTTTATTTTGTCCGGATTTAGCTGGCGCACCCTGTATATATCACTTTCTATTGGGAAACTTATAAAATTTCATCAGTATTTAATTACAGCTAGATTAAAAGTCAAAATAAAAAATTATAAAAGATTGTACATATCTACATAAAATTCTGTAGTGATTGACACCATAATTACCTTCCTAGCCAACAAAGATGTCATGTCAACCAGAAGATTTACACACTGCCATCTATCAGGAATTTTGAAAAATTAGCTAATGATGAAGTTTTAAATAATTATAGGGAAATCAAAGGTACAATTTAAAAATAAAAACTATTACACACAACTATACGAAATCTTGCATCAATTGATATCTGAACCATCTTCTTATTCTGAGTAATAAAAAAGTTAGAGATCATAAAAAGTCAAATGTGTAGTTAATTTTTTAATTTATATCATTCTTAGGATGTTGTGTTCTAGAGTTTGTAATTTTGTTTAGTTTACTTTGTATATTGCTGAAGATGGCTATATAATTAGACCAAAAACATTCCAATAAAATATTTTTTATGTTCCTAATGCTGTCTAATACTGTTCTCCTTACATTATACAATATTTCTTTGTGAAGTCAGAAAATAATTCCATTTTATTGTTTTTATAATTCAATCTTATTCAAATACTCTATTGTTTATTTATATATAATCAAAGCTAGATCATTTTCTAAAAGAATGACCTTGGTTTACAAATTTTTGATTTAACAAAGTATCAGATTCATCTCTTTTTTTATGATGATAATTTTTCATTTTATAAAAAGCTGTTTTGTATTCAATTATAGTTTACTAGTAGGGTTTATACAAAACTGACTTTTGAAAAAACCGGTTTTCGAATTTTTGCCAAAAAAAACTGCTTCAGCTCTAAACTTCAGCACCTTCCTTCTATGATTAATTAGTGCATAAAAAAAAAAAAAAAAAAAAACAAATATATATTTTTTACTTATCTATTTAAAATTTTTTCAGTTTATTTATATATTTATGGAACTACAAAAAATACATCAACCTACCAAATAAAAAAAATAACTAAAATCCATACAAAATATAAATTTTTATTTCATTTAGTAATTTTCTTCAGAAAATATGATTTTAAAAATCCACTGAACGATTACTTAATTTTGTTGTTATTCTAGATACAAAATTTTCCTGAAATATAAAACTCTCTCACTGGCTACTGAACTTGGTTTTATCATTTTCACGGTATCAGATAATAAATCTAAATTCTTTCTTTGTTTATTGGTTGTCTCAAATACTGAATATTCAGCTTTCAGTGTCTTCAGATTTGATATCATTTCTTGAGGTTCCTCATGAATCTTATGAATTGATTTTTCCATGATTCTATTAGAGTTTCTCCGTCTCTGATATATTCATCATTGGGTTAAAGATCCATACCAGAATTTGGATATATTTTAGACAATATTTTTCCAGACAACTTAATATTATTGAGTTTTGAAGCTAGTGGAAATACACTATATTTCTTTGTTGAAGTGTTTTGTGGATTTTGCAAATATAGCAAAAATTTATTGCAATTTTATTTTTTAAAGCAATTTCAAGTCAAAATGTTAACATTTTTAATTAAATAATTAATTAAGTTTTTCATTTTAATTTTAGTATCTAAAACAGGTTTTTTAAATTTAAAAACCAGTTTTCAGATTTTACAAATTTACCCCCAAAAACCAGTTTTTAAAAACTGACAAATCCTATTTACCAGTGACAGAATCCTAGCTTAATTTTGATGAGATAACATCAATATCTGCTATTTTTAACTTCTTACTTGTTTAGCATAATCAGTAACACCATAAAATATAAGATAGAATGGAAATTAAATATAAGATTTATTAAAACAAAGAAATAAATATAATTAAAATCACCACCAAAAAAGATTATGAAACTTTGTTTCTAAATATAAAAACAGACAAACCAATGCTTGTAATTGTAAGCACTAAAACAATATATTTTTATTAATTCTTATTAATATCATATATCTGATCTGCCATTTATGTATGTTATGCCATTTATGTATGTTAGTTTTGCAAATATTGTACAGTAAGACCCTGCTTAATACTGCTCTGTTTAATGCTGTTTCAATATATGGTTTTTTTTTTAATTATATACTTTTTATTGATTCATTTTGGCATGGATTTTCAAACCATTATACTCATATAAATTGGAAATCTCATGAATATGTTGCTTTGATACTCCTATGGACTCTTGCAGAGTGTTTGATTTCAGTGCAGTGCAGTACATATGAAAGTTTGCTGAAGTCACAATTCATATTTATGATGGGTCATCAACATTATTTTACGATAATAAAAATAACAATTATTCTATTTTAATTTTAACCTGTATGCTGCCACTTCAAACTATAGTTCGCATATGAAAGTTTGCTGAAGTCACAATTCATATTTATGATGGGTCATCAACATTATTTTATGATAATAAAAATAACAATTATTCTATTTTAATTTTAACCTGAATGCTGCCACTTCAAACTATAGTTCAATAATGGTCAAGGTGGCCACTTTGAAATATAATTCCTTGAAGTTAGAATGTTTTTGTCAAAACAAGTTTAGCCACTATTACAGAAATTATGGAACAGTTTATACAAAATGATACTAATTTTGATAGAAGTTCAAAAGTAAGATGAAGTGTCATGGATGCGATGTTTGGCTATCGACAATTGCTTGCTGAACGAAAGAGGAAAAGGCAAACGGCGTTAGATGACTTCTTAGTAAAAAACAAAAAGCGTCAAATGAAGAAGCCTTCCTCATCCAAACATAAATTATTTGCTTGAACATTTTTGACTTTCATGAATGATTTATGAATACAAATCAATATTAGCAATAATAAAATGTCTATAATTAATGTAATACAATAGTAATCAGTGGTGCCGAGAGGGCAGGGAAGAGGAGACAAATTCCCCGGGCCCGGGCTGCTTCCTAACAATAAGAATTTATTATATATATATATGTCGTATTCTGTTGATTGTAGACTTTAATAAAAATGACACACAAAATTTGATTATTTTGGATTTATTCTATTAAACTACAATATTATATACAAAGAGACCTCTTTTCTCCGTACCAAGCAAGCTTGTGTGTGTTGATTATTTTGGATTTATTCTATTAAACTACAATATTATATACAAAGAGACCTCTTTTCTTCGTACCAAGCAAGCTTGTGTGTGTGTGGGTGTGGGTGGTCAAGTACAGTATAACACAAACAAAAATAAATCTAGCTTGACAGCAGTTTAGGGGAGAGTGACTCCCAAACTCTCTCCAAAGACAACATCTTTCCCAAAGTATAAAATAAATAATAAAATAAGATAAAATATATGAGATATATATATAGGGGCCCAAAACCTGGTTCATACCGGGGCCCAGGATTTCTCTCAGCGCCACTGATAGTAATAATACATGTTACAAAATAAAATAAAAAAATGGTACATATATATTTTATTCACTGTCCTGTTTCACCTATCCCATTATTTACATGTTAAGATGACCTTGTTTAATGCTGTTTCATTTAGCACTTCGTTTCTTTGGAATGTATTCTCAGTGTTAAACAGGGTCTTACTGTACTAATATTTCATAACAAATTAAGTCACAATAACAAAAATCAAAAATTATATTCTGAAATGCAATAAAGATAGTCATTATCTATCTAGATTTTATAAAGGAAACGTAATTAACTTGTGTACAAAATTGCAAAAGGAAAAATTTTTTTTTGAAAGTGGTTTAAGTCCATTTTTGAAAAGTTTTAATTGATACACAATATGTTATGTAATAAAATGTTGGTAGATGTCAGATTTACTTTATGACTGCATTACTTCATTACTCTAAAAATCAACCATGAGTATAGAAAAATAAAAAATTTAAGGAATTTCCCTTATAGAAAGTGCTCATAAAATTATATATTTGCATTCAGTTTGCATTTAACAATAGAGAAATAAAGTTATTGTTTTGCTGGCTGAAAGTTTTTGGTTATTTTACCAGTTCTTAAAATTTTATTTACTTAATTTTAACTTTTCAAACATTTCACAATTTATATTAGTTATAAATGATTATATGTTCAAATTACCTTGGATACAGATAAATAAGAAATTGACTTATAAATATTGAAAGTAAATTACATAATTAAAATTTATTATTTGTGATATATTTGATCTCTTACAAAATAATGAATACTTCTAAGAAACAAAAATATATCATTTCTTGTTAGAAATTGTAAAAAATGTGAATACTATCATTTAATTTTTTGTAAAAATCATTTAAAAATTTTATTGTAAAAATTAAAAGAATCACAAAACAATGATATTGAGTTTATCTAATGAAATTTTACACACAACATATAATTAAAAATAATAGTATGGTAATAACACAAAGTGGACTTGTGTCTTTTCAAGAATAACAAACTCATTTCATTATTTTTAAGTCTATTTGTGGCTAATAAAAGTGTCATATTTTTTGAATAATGTTTATAAAATTGATTATGTAATATATTTCGACATATTTAAAATCAGAAAAACAAAATACCAACATATCAGTTACTGATATTTTTGAATCAGTACAAATGCAAACTCTTAAATAACTTGATTTAAAAATAAATGGACTTAAAATCACTTTCATTTGCAATGGCTCATATATTATTAAATATGACAGTGTGAATAAATTATGCTACAAAAAACTAGAAAAATGTATAATGAAGAATATCCTGAGTATTTTGATTTTATGGATTTCTAATTTTAGATAATAACATTAACTTTATTAAATTTTTTAATTTTGCATATAAGACTAATACAATATATAATGTTAACAAATTTCACTAATCTTCCATTAGGACATTTTTCAACACAAACAAAAATAACTGTATTATACCTGTTGTTGTTTTTTCTAGGTTAGCAAATGGAGGTGAATATCTGTTCCAAGCTAAAGATGAGGTACAGCTATATTCATGTTAAAAGAATTCTATGTTTGTATTAATTTAGATAATTTTGTTTTTTTAATTTTTATTTTAGGAAGAAGTTAATTTGTGGATAGAAAAGCTACAGGCAGCCTCAGGTGAAGGGGAAGGTGCAGGACCTTCACACTCCCAAACGTTACCGGCCAAAGGAGAAGGAGACAAAAAAGATGAACATAAGCGTCATGGATTTTTCACACTAAAGAAAAAGTAAAGGAAATTTCATAATTTAAAACTTCAAAATAATGGCTTGCACCGTGCTACAGATTAACTTTGTAAGCCTAAACAACTAACATTGGGATTATGGGCAGATGCTTGGCTGCAACAACCTTCTTGGAATGAATTGCAAGAAAACTTTAAAAATGCTTGTACTTTTTAAAACAGTTCAGATCAATCTTATTTAATTTCACATTGTTAGTTACATTCAGGCATGGGTCCATCATCACATCTTACCATCATCTAAAACAAATGCTTACTCTCCTTGTTTCTTCTCTTAATACTTCTCTCTTGTATGAGGCTTGCATGTCATCAACTGTAAACTTGAATAAGTATTATTCAAGTTTTATGTATATTTAATTTTCTTGCTGTTGTGTGTTCTCAAAAAAATTATCAAATTTAAATGTACAAAGTTTTTTTCAGAAAAAAATAATACTAAATAACATGTAGGTATGGTGTTCGAATTAATTGCTCTGTAGCAAAATAATCCCTTATGGTGATATTTTTGTTTTTGTAGTTAGACAACTTGACCAAGCAGCAGAAGTATCCATCCAGAAAGAATTTGCAGCAGGACAACATTCATGCTATGAAAAGCAGTTGTTGGAGTATCTTCCTTTCCCTCATTTTTATTTTATTTTTTTTTTAGCTTGGTTCCTATCTTCCCTCTGTATACATCTTCCCTTTATTGTTGCAACTGGTGAGGTAAATGTTATGTATATGTCTTAAATATTCTGCTGTGATTGTTAAAATAGTTTTGTACTGTAACATTTTAATTAAAAAAAAAAGGCAAGAAGATACAGATGGGGAGACTTTATCACATGTTAAAATCTATTTGAATACTATATGTTTTATGCATGAAGCTGATTAAAAATTAAAGCTGCACTGCAGTTAAATTTGTCTATTTTCCCCAGAAGAATAAAATTTCCCCTAATTTTTTTATTGTAATTTTGATGAGGGGGGAATCTTGGGCACTTTTCTGTTGTGCCACATATTTGGTGTTTTAATCTTATTTAAAAAAAAAAAGAAACTTGTAGAAAAAAACAGGAAACATGAAATAAATTTATCATTCTATGTATTAATTCAAATTTTCAATTGTTTTCTCTTCACATTTGATTATATTGTTATGGTATAATGCTTTAGGGGAAAATTTAAATCTGTTGCATACTTTTATGTATAATAACAAATTCTTTCTGTCCCATATCTGTTGACTTTTGTATCTAGGAATAAATATGAGAGACTATATTAAAATATACATATAATATATATAAATCAGTAATAAAAGTGTCGGTTCATTAGATTTTACATGGATATGTCATACCAGATACATTGTAAAACTTGTTTCCAGAATGTTGAATAGATAGTTAACCAAAAAGTACAGTTGTATTTTAGAATCAATCCTCCTCCAAGCTGCACATCAATCTGTAACTTAAAGTGCATTATTATTTTTTAACTACTATCAATGAGAGACAAACCCATTGTCTGAATATAATGACAAGATTAAAACTATATCATGTAATTAAAAGGAAAAGCTTTGACAACGTAAAACTGCATCTTTTTGTTAAAAGTTTCTCCTTAAAAATATATTCCTACCGTACCCTTTTTATAGTTTATTCTTACAGAATTTTTAGGAGAACAGTTACAGTTTGAATTTTTTTAGATACTGTGCAGCTAAAATTTTTTTTTTTTTAAATTATTAGCAAAAAATTTAATTTTATACCATCAACAATGGATTTTAAAAGAAATATGTTTTTCTTCATATATTAGATTTAAAATTGTTAAATTTTTACTTAGAATTATTTTTAGAATTGTTGGAAAAAATTTTTGTGAGCTGTTGCTATTTGAAATAAATTTGTAGGAAATTGAATCAGATATATTAAAAAGTAAATTTGTTTACAGAAACGTTATTCGACCTACGGTAAGATCGCGCAAGCGCAGATAGTCTTTCACGTGATTGTAACTTTTATCGTAACGGCCACAGCATATTCGAAATGGGTTGAATGTTTTCAAATGTCTTCTATAAATGTAACATCAGTCTTATCTAAACTAAATGAAGTTTTTTCTCATTTTTCAACTCCGTCATGTCTTGTATCTAATAATGGTCCACCGTTCCAAGCAGGGGAATTTCAAAATTATTGTAAATCAAAAGGCATTAAATTACTATTTTCTCCGCCATATAGTCCTGAGTCTAACGGGTTAGCAGAGCAGTCAGTCCAAACATTTAAACATATGTTGAACAAGGCTTTATTAGCAAAGAAACAACCATTGTCTGAAATTTTAACACAATGTCTTTATAATTATCGGTCTACGCCTTCTTCCGTTACAGGATATTCTCATATGTCAGTCATGTTAACGTTCGTCCCTAGCTCACCGTTATCAGTTTAAAAAAAAGTATAAAGTAATGAATGGGAAAATTCGCAAGAAAGTGAGGTTCGCAATCGATTCAACTCAATCTACACATGATAAATTTTAAAAAGCCTCAAGGTTATTGTCGAGCAACAGCAACGTCACTCCGCAAAAATTTAAAATTAATGATCCTGTCTTGGTCAGTGGTAGGGAGGAAAAAGGCCCAATAAAATGGATTACTGGTAGAATTTGTAAGTGCTTAAGCAGATGCTTATACTTAGTAAGGGTTAGTCCCAGCAATATCATTAGAAGTCTATATAAATCAATTGCGGGATCAGTCATTTAAAAGATCATTTACATCCTCCTGTGTTTGCTTTTTTTGACGACAATTCTGAATCACGTATTACGGATCACGACTCTAACGGCCGTATTCACCATCTCGAGTTATTGGTAGAGTTGACGAACCCGAAGTAAAAATTAACCCAGGGTTGTTTGGCGAGTTATTCAATATTCGTATTCACCAATATTTTCAACTCTGTAGTTATTGAATTCGAGGGTTATTTGCCATTTGTGCTACTGATGTCGAGAGTTAATGACGATTTCGTTTCTATCAGATATTACAATTGGTTGGAGATGGTCACATGATAGTAATTAGGAAAATGGAGCGAGTTATAAATATGCGGAAACATTTCACTAACTTTGAAAAAGAATTATTGTTAAAATTAGTAGAAAAAGATAAACATGTGATAGAAAACAAAAAGATTAATGCAGTGTCGATAAAAGAAAAACAAAAAGTTTGGAAAATTATTAGTAAGCGTTTATTTGAATATAATACTCTGACTATTATTATACAGTAGGCCTACCTGTGTATCTTTATATTAAAGTGGCATCTATTTCTTATATAATTTGTAATTTTTTTTCATTATAGAAAACGAATATAACAGCATTCCAGTCACGTCACGTAAAAATAATAAACAGTTATGGGACTGCTATAAAAATTTAAAAAAGCTACAAAAGATCGTGCTAATAACATATGAACACTGTCTTTTCGTAAGCGATATCGACATATAAAATCATCATCGTCTAATTCCTTGAAACAGTTTTTCCTTCGAATTAAAATACGTCTTTCACGTCGTTCAATTTCGTCTAGGAAATCCAAATATTCTAATTCTTTCATTATTTCGTTCTCACTGCAGGACTCCAGCACACAGTCTCCATTTTTAATCAAATGCGTATGCGTTAACCCTGAGCTTCTCAAACAACCCAGCTACCAGCTAGGGTAATTTCATTTGACTCGGAACGAAGTTGGTGAATACGAATTTAGCTATAACTCCTCATATAACCCTAACTCTACCAATAACTCGAGATGGTGAATACGGCCGTAAGGGTCAGTCAGGGAATTCTACTGGAGGTGTCCCTCTAAAACCGGTAGACAGTCTTACACAACCCAGATTGGGGTCAAGTTCAAGAATCACGCGTTATGGGCGATGTAATAAATTATATGATGTAAAAATTATTGTTCTTTTCATGTGATAAATAGTTCTCTGAAATGAAAAT
Source organism: Olivierus martensii (assembly GCA_000484575.1). Classification (NCBI taxonomy): domain Eukaryota; kingdom Metazoa; phylum Arthropoda; class Arachnida; order Scorpiones; family Buthidae; genus Olivierus; species Olivierus martensii. The sequence continues at coordinate 20,252 of AYEL01015936.1, read as the reverse complement.
TGTAAACGCGTCAATTAAGATAACCATTGATCAGTCAGTCAGTTTTTTAAGGGAAATTATTGTATGTCACGGGAGACTAGCCTTTGTAATTAATAATACAACTTTTTGTCAACCGTAAGAGGAGAGAAGTGGAGAGGAGTCTGGTAAACTAAAGTTAAAAGGAAAGTAATATTGCTTTTAGGTCGGTGATGTCCAATAAAGTGAATGGCCACTATAGGAGGTCATAAAGATGATGCAAGGGTGCATCAACTGTTAAGTGCCCTTAGGGTCGGGTGCTCCCTGCAGGAGAACGTGTTCTGGCGTCATCGCATTGAGCCACTTTTATTCACTTTCGTCTTGTCTTCTGTCTGAGTTGGAACGCATATCGTCATAGTCTCCCGGGACAATAGTCTTGTATCACCTTTGAGAAGAGAATTAAAAACTTGTTACATGTTGTTAAACTGTATGTCTCGACGTTTATTCTCAATATACGACACGTAAAGATACATCAACAGTAACCAGAGGGATTCCACGGGGATCATCCTGTGGACCCGGCTTCTGGAACATACTAATGGATGACATTTTCGAAACAGATATGCCAAGAGTAGCTATTTTAATACGTTTTGCGGATGATTGTTTGATCGCTGTGGTTGATAAGAACATTTATGCCCTCAAGAAAAAACTTCAGATTGCACTCCAAAAAGTTACAGATTGGAATAACAACAATAAACTAAAATTTAACCCAAAGAAAAAACAGCTAATGCTCATCACAAATAAAATAAAATTTACTCGACCAGAAATTATCTTTTTAGGAGAGAGATTAGAATATAAAAAGACATTCAAATATCTTGGCGTTCTCCTAAACCACAATCTCACCTGGCAACTCCACATAAAGGAAGTCTTTAAAAAATGAAAGAATAATAAATACATTCTCCAGAGTTGCAGCACTTAAATGGGGCTTGAAGAGTAATGTGATAAGAACAATCTATGAAGAAGCAGTCCTCCCCAAAATAATCTATGCTTATCAAGTGTGGGGCTATGTAGTAGACAAAAAGAAAATCAAGGAGCTTTTACTTAGATTCTAAAGGAAGGTAGCCTTAAGAATAATAAAGGGATATAGAACAATTTCTACGAATTCAGCAATCCTGCTAGCAAGCATAATTCCACTAGACCTCAAAATAAGACAACTTTACGACTTTCATAATCTAAAAACGGGAGGCGAATTTTTACTGGATAACACTATCTACACCATTGACCGTCCACCAGCTGTTGACAGCTTTCCCCATCCAGCAAGGAGATACAGCCATTTAGTTAATTACAATGAATTACACCCCCTGAAAGTGTTCACAGATAGTTCTTGTGCAAGCAGGGGTACAGGTGCAGCTTTTTGTGTTCTAAAGGCCAACAAGGTCTTACAGTGCAGAGACTTTAAACTAAACAATTTTTGTACTATAACTCAGGCTGAAGTCTTTGTCTTGAGCCAAGCTCTACAATTTATTCTTGAAAAAACTTTATAACGTTCTTTTATGCTCTGACTCAAAAACAGAGCTGACAACACTCTGCAACACTTCAAAAAAGTCTACATTACACTTCAAGACATTTGAACTTTTCTCAAGGTGTCAAAGTGAACTAAACACTCAAGCTTGCTGGGTTCCAGGACATTCAGGCAATGTAGGTAACGAGCTAGCGAACATTCTGGCTCGGTCAGCACACTATAATAGTAACATAGACTATACTGCGTGTGCGCCAACTAAAATTAAAGCCTTCTTATTTCAAACTACTGTGAATACATGAGAAGAAATTTGGAAAATGGACAATAAGGGCTCCATTACACATGCCTTGTTCCCTACAGTTAAAGACAGACTTAAGGTTAGAGACATCGAGTTAACATACGAACTTACCAAATTCCTAACTAATCACGGCAGACTAAACAACTATCTCCACCGATTTAAAATCATTGACAGCAATATATGCAACTGCAACTACAACTCAGGACAATCTGATAATATTGAACATATTATTTTTGACTGTCCACTCTTCCTCAGAGATCCAATTAAACACCATCTTCTGGAAAATAACATCGCATGGCCTTGCCCTTTAAATCTAATGGTGTCTGATACAACAATTTTTAGCATTTTCAAGGACTGTGCGGTGAAAAGTTCCTCTTCCTATGGACCTGCTGTGCCTTGCTAAGCATTATTTACATTATACTAGTTTTAAGTGTCGCACCTCTAGCTTACTCTTAATCTTTTATTTTCATTCATCGTATCCTTGGTTTCCGCAGCAGACTGCTAGCAAGACCAAATCTATTAACATTTTCAGTTACGTACCCCAAACCTCACACAAGTTCTTGCCTATCAACAATCCTTCTCTACCCACCCCTGGGTAATCATCACATCGCCCCTCTTCAGAGCCTCTTAGTGCCGCAAGGTGGAGAGAGGCTCTAGCACCCATTCTGTTTTATAAAAAAACCTTTTTTACTATACGAGCTACTTTCCTATAGTAAGTTATTCGGCGATCTACTCTCTTATATAGATCATGTTCCTCTGATTACGTACAGTCGGTTCTAAAATGTATTGCAGGTTGCTCCTGGAGGATGAGAAACCGGTTGTTGTTCGATTGCAGCTCCAGGAATAGTGACGACGAGCGTATTGACGTAAAATAGAATCGTCCGTTGTTATAGGAAATACATCCCCGATTCCTACGGTAACCATAATGGAACGGCTGATCACGCAATTCGCGCGTCAACCAACGCTAGACACGATAAATGCACCGAACTCCGTGTTTTGTGCGAATGCCGAACTGTTTCCTGCTACCTGCAATACATTTTAGAACCGACTGTACAATTATGCAGTTAAATGCGCTCACTCACTTTGGAGGACTCACTCTTCCAATCGTAAAAACTTTAAAGAAACTAAAAACTTTATTTGTGTATTTAAAAATTTATTTATCACTTTAATTATTTTAATGCAATAAATAAAACAAATATATTGAAATAAAATATTTATTTCTCTATTTCATAAAACCAAAGTTAGAAAAACAATAGATTGATTACAAATTCGATTTGATTACAAATTTAAGTTACAGGCATGGTTACAGGAAATGCTGGTTGATTAAAAAAGTTAATGTGAGATTTGGCATTATTTGGAGTTCGCAATATTTTCATAGTCAGGCTGATATGAAGAAGTGGCAAATCGCAACAATCATCCAAATGATCATTTGTAATTTGGTTTCTTGATTTTTTTTTCCAAATGATCATTTGTAATTTGGTTTCTTGATTTTTTTATGACGTTCGTATTTGAAAAAACGGATTCCATCAAATATAGTATGTTGATTCGAAAAACGACAAATTTTTTGCGCAGTATCAGTTAATATTGGAAACTTTTCATATGTATATTTCCAAATGATAAGAAAATTACTGATTTGACAATTTTAATGTAAAATAAAACAATAGCAATATATTTAAAGAGAATTAAAAAAATAATACAAATTAATGATAAATAAAATATTATGTTTTCAGTTTTAATTAAATTTGTAAATAAGGAGAAATAAATAAGAGATCGACCAAAAATGCTCTATGATCGACCGGTTGATTGCAATCGATAGATTGAACACCGCTGTCATATACTGTAAATATTATCCAATTTAAATGAAAATCGCATATATTATTGAGATCAGTAAAAGGATTGTAAGTGCTAAAAATAATCAAAATTGATTCCCTTTTTACGAAGTAATAACGAATTGATTGACAAAATAAAAGAACTGAAATTCCTTTTGTGTGTGATTAAAAAAAATAATATCACAAAAAACTCAATAAATGCAATACATTATTTCTATAAAGAAGAAAATATATCTATTATACTGTCAGTTACCAATGGATTTTCCAATGTAGGTAAAAAGTAATTTTATCAATCATTATTACTTTGGAAAATATTAACAATATTTTCTAAATTATTTAAATCGTTCTATTAAAAATAAATAAATACTGAATGTGAGAAATTTTCTCATTTTAATTATTAAAATAAAGCAGAAACATCGTTGATGATATATTTTTGTTGAAATTGCATATAATAAATTATAATAGGTGGCAGAGTTCAGTAACCATAGTAACGGAAATCTACTTAATGAAGTTTGGCAATTTGTAAATAAAAATATGTAATATACAGTAATATATAAGAACATACCAAATTAAACATATTAACAAAATAAATAAATTTTTCTATTATTCGTTAAAATTATAATGAATTTATTTGAATTTGGTACGTATAATAAATTTATCCAAATAATTTATCAATTAGATTATATTTTATCATGATTTAAATTATTTCAATAAAAATTATTATTTGATTTCATTAATGTTTTAAGATATAAATTCTAAAATATGTAAAAAAGACAATAGGAGTAATTTAATTAATTATAATTTCTTAAATTGTCAAAGAGTTCGTGCATTTTATAAATTAATTTGCAGTTGATTTTCTTGTTGTAGGAGACGTGCTATGGTAGATTTTGGTTTATTTCAGCAAGTGATCAATGGTCTTTTGATTTTGGTACACCAGTTATATCAGCGAGTCTACGATAGCTTTATTTTAAATAGTGGCTTTTAATTTTATCCAACCCAGCAATTTTACTTGAAAGTGTAAAATCATTTCTTGGCATCTTGGCAAATATTCAGGAATCTACGATAGCTTGTATTAAATGGCTGGCTTCTAATTTTATTCAGCAATGAATCGATGGCTTGTATTAAAAGGCTGGCTTTTAATTTTATCCAGCAAAGCAGTTTTTGAGTTTGGTTTATTTCAACGAGTCTACGGTGGCTTTTAATTTTATCCAGCAAAGCAATTTTATTCAAGAATAAATGGCTGGCTTTTAATTTTATCCAGCAAAGCAATTTTACCTGAAAGTGCAAAATCATTTTTCTTCTAAAAAAATAATACATACACGATAAATTTTACAATTTCATTTCTTGGCATCTTGGCAAAGATTTAATTTTAAATAAAATCGACACTGTAAATGAATATCGCTAGATACAGTAATTAAATAAAATCGACACTGTAAATGAATATCGCTAGGTACAGTAACAGTAGATTCTTAATTAAGTAGACGCACACTTACCAGACTCACAACGATAGATAACTGATTCTCATCACGCTAGTGTTGCCAAATACAGTACTGTTATATATTATTTATCAATGATGATATTTACTTATAAATTTACTAAAGAATGGATGTTTATATTAGTGTGGCGACAGTGTGTCGACAATGTGTATGTAATAAGATGCGAAGAAACTCAATGATGATATTTACTTATAAATTTACTAAAGAATGGATGTTTATATTAGTGTGTCGACAATGTGTATGTAATAAGATGCGAAGAAACGACCACTCCATTGTGTTAATCTGTATTGTCTTGTAGAAAGGTTTAACCTGAAAAATTACCAGTACCATAAAATGTTGTTATAATTTTTATATAAGGATTTTTTTAAGAGAGTGCACAGTAAATATTATTGTTCGTACTGTTGCCATACTTTCAAAAAATCCCTAAAATATATCAAAAATTGAAAATTCCTTTTTCTGCTACAATGCATGATTATTGCTTTGATACACTGCTATGATTTCTGCTTACTAATACATAATTTAAACACTTAAAGGTTTAACCTGAAAAATTACCAGTACCATAAAATGTTGTTATAATTTTTATATAAGGATTTTTTTAAGAGAGTGCACAGTAAATATTATTGTTCGTACTTTATATAAGGATTTTTTTAAGAAAGCACATAATAAGTATTAGTGTACGTAGTGTTTCAAATGTTATAATTTTTATAAAAGAAATTTTTTAAGAAAGCACACAAGTGTTAGTGTATGTAGTGTTGTTATACTTTCAAAAAATCCCTAAAATATATCAAAAATTGAAAATTCCTTTTTCTGCTACAATGCATGATTATTGCTTTGATACACTGCTATGATTTCTGCTTACTAATACATAATTTAAGCACTTAATTGTCCCAATTAAGCGTTTAAATTATGTATTAGTTTAATAGTTTGGTTTTCGTTCTTTGAGATTTGGCCCAATTACGTGGCTGTCCCAATTAAGCAGAATCCACTGTATTTGAATTTTTGTTGTTAAGTAATTTGAGTAAAATTTTGATAAACTAGTTTTAAGAAAAAATTCTGTATTATGAAGATTAATTTTTATTATTTATAATTAAAGAAATAATAGTAACATACAGATTTTTAATACATTTACTATAAAAAAAATAAGATTAAAAAAATCTCTTATACTTTCATACCTCTTCTTTTTATGGTAATGTAGTTTCTATTAGAAAGAGTTTTTCCTATCTTCATTAAATTGTAGTATATCCTTTAACTTATGCTAGTAAGTTTACCCATCATAAGTAATGTATTAAATAAAAATACCCATTTACTGATGCAGTTGAAAGTTATTGTTAAATTAATTAGTTTTAAACGTATTTATACTATCTATAATATCAGAAATTGAAAATATGCATAACTATACATATACAGATTTTATATTATTGTTTTTGATTATTGCAGAATTTACTTATTATTTAAAATTATTTATCTAAATCAGTAATAATTAAATGCATGGCATAATAGCATCCAATACATGAAAGAATACTTTAAGAATAATGTTAAAGTAGCTTAATAACCTGTTTTAAATAGGAATTTAAATGAAACTTCTAAGTTAAATAACTAATTTAATGAATATTTTGATTTTGGAAGATTTATATAAAATATTGTTCATGAAACCAATTATCTTTTTTTTTTGTGTGTGTCTAAATCCACATCAACATTATAAGCAGATATGGCTTCTTGTTATATAGATAAAAATATTAATAATATAGAATTGTTGTCTTCTAAATAAATTTAACTGATATACTAACATATCAATTAAATTTGTTTTGAAGTTGTAAATTTAGCAATTTGTTGTTTAAACTTTAAATTCCTACTTTCATATATGAGAATTGAATTCAAATAAATATGCAATATCTGTTTGAATATTTTTAGCTAATAAAGTTAATATTTTATTAATTACTATTATACGATGTATTTTTGGAACAGTGACGTAACCAGCATTAGAATTGAATTCAAATAAATATGCAATATCTGTTTGAATATTTTTAGCTAATAAAGTTAATTTTTTATTAATTACTATTATACGATGTCTTTTTGGAACAGTGACGTAACCAGCATTTTTTTTTTGGGTGGGTCAAGGGTGGGCCACACCGATGTGAATGCGCTTTATTAAATCCTATTTACGAACAGAATACTTGATGATCGGTTAAACAATTTAGCAATCGTGTTCATCGAGAAAAATCGTAAAAGCTCTCGGTTTGGACAAAGTAATCGAAAATAATCACCGCATAATTTTGTATTGAGCTGATATCAAATAAATACTTATATTTGCCAGTATTTTGAAACTTTATTTATTCTTTCCAGCTAATCGCATTAATTAAGTACTGCGTAAAATACGCAAAGGACGCGTTTTTCGCAGCTTGTAAATAAAATTTTTTATCGCTATTAGCGTGAAATTATGTGGACTTAAATTATACTTGTGGTTTTTTATTTTCATTTTTATGGAATACAAGGCTTGGATTATGAGGTGTTTAATGTATTCGGTTGTAGATTTTCATTTTTACAAAACTCAAGGCGTCTTGGGTTATGTGGAGTTGAACTCTTGCGGTTTTCAATTTTACATTTTGGGTTATATATTCAGGGTGGGCCAGAACTTTCAATGCATGGGCCATGGCCCACCCGTAGTTACGTCCCTGTTTTGGAAAGAACTAATTGCTTTTTTTTAATATTTGCCATTTTAGGATAATTAAAAATATGATAGTCTGTGGAGAAATGATATCACCAAAGTTGTCTTTGATGATATTTCTTTATCAAATTTCATTAAAAGAAATTTTAGCTAATTAAAAACTTTCAATGTTCATCATTTTTAAATAAATAATGCTATAGATTTAAAAATTTAGCATCAAAGGCATTGTTAAAGGCAGTTTTGATACTCCATTTTTCTTCTTAATTTACTTAATAGCTAAAAAGTATAATAATCCTTATAAATCTCATTTTATGTTAGAAATAGACTAAAAAATCGTAGTAAAAAGATTAAAGTAAAAATTTCAAAATATAAATACATAAATCCTAAGTAAGTGTATATTTTCAACAGAATCTATAATATTTCATTTGCTACAGATAATACTTAATGAGTATGTTATATAATTATTTTAATTTCATTTCTATCTTAAAATTTTATAATTCTATCCAAGTTTTTCATCTTCTCATGGCATAATATAATAAAACATTATGCTGTTTTAATAGCAATTGTACGTGCATGATCATTATTCAGTTTCCTATATCCAATTTTACTCATTCCACCAGTCTGTTCAGCATCATATAACTTGTACAGTATCCATGTTTCAAATTTGTTATTTTAAATGTATAAATAAAATTATGTTCTGTTTTATATTTTTGAATAAAATATTAGTTTATTTAAATATGCTAATTATTGAACCACAGAGTAACATAAAATCTAATGTTAAATTCATGGCAAAAATAACCTACTGTTGTTTCACTTTTTACTGTCTGTTGCACAGAATTTCTTCAATCAAGGTTTGTAACGATGATGGCCCAAAATTTTCATAAATAATAGGCAAATATAATAAATCTGTCTCCATTTTTATGAACTCACTACAATATATACAAATTCGCTTATTCACGGTAAAATATTTATAATCATAACCCTTTTTTTTTGTATTCACAAATCAGACTTTTATGACAGTTGCCCTAGATCACTTTTAGATGAAGTTAGGTTTAGTTATGCTGTCAAATCTCATAAGGAATGTGTTTGTAGCAGTAACTTCTAACAAGGAGACCCCGCGAGTTGGGAAACGCGGATGTGAATGAAATGTATGTAGTTCGTAGAGAGGGTACTACTGAACACACTCGTAAAAATATTAGGTGTAGATGGCCAGTCAAACAAAAGAAATGAACCAAAAAAATATTGTAATCTGTTATAAATTAGTATAATAAGATAGTCTAACCGCTGCGGTGTGTAGCTGTGTGGTAAGATATCTGCTTTCTGCGATGGTGGCCAGAGTTCAAGTCGCGCTACTGCACAAAAAATTTTTTTTGTTTCAATTACTTAATAACATTTATTGTTTTAATTTTTTTATTAATTTAAACAAATGCATTATAATAAAATATAAATTATTCTATTTTAATATCAATTTCACATATAATAACACACTATCACTTAAGTGATTACCATTATGTAATCACCAAGATGGCGGTTACATGGAATTCGACCGTAGAGTCAAATTTTATTGAATTATTACAACAACAACAGTTGTTTGTGGGGCTTCAATTTCGTGATTTATCGAAAAAAGATATAAAAAATCATGCTTGGCGTGAAATAAGGGAATTCGACCGTAGAGTCAAATTTTATTGAATTATTACAACAACATAGTTGTTTGTGGGGGCTTCAATTCCGTGATTTATCGAAAAAAGATATAAAAAATCATGCTTGGTGTGAAATAAGCGAATTTCTTAAAATTATAGCTTTATTCTTAATCCTTTTTTAATTCCACTCATATCGCTAACTCTAGGTAGTAGATAACTAAAATAATTATAAAAACTGAATTAATGTTGTTATATTGCACAGTTAAACGCCAACCCTAGAAACAACAGTTAAACAACAACATCCGCCTTGACTATAACTTCATTGGATGATTTCATCGTGCTCTCATTGGCTGACTATCCATTGCGTCGCAAGCTACATTTTCCAGTGTGATCACTATTTGGCGATTGCAACTTGTTGCTGTTGCAGCCGCGTGCGCGACGAAAAATTGCACAGTGTGACCACAGCCATAGCCTACAAAGATACTAAAAGCCTGCTCATTGTTTCTCAACGTATTGTTAAAAATGTCTTCGATTTTTCAGAGCCAGTTGCGTATATTTTGCACCAGAGGCGCTACTGTTGGCGTTCATTGGTTAACGCCATGTCACGTGGGTCCCAGACGCCATATTTGAGACATTGTCGAGGAGCTAAGCTTGGCGCTAAACTGAGTCTGGCTGCAAGCGGCGGCTGATAAAAATACATAGATAGTAATTTTTTAATTATCTAAATCATTTCTTAATTCGAAGATGCCTGGTTGTGCAGCTTTTGATAGTAATAGAAATGGTCCGTTTTTTTATATTTCCGAGCGAAAACATTCCAATATGCCATGACATTGGCAAATATCTAATTGAAAAATATTGTAGAACAAAAATTTATTTCATTATCTGGAAAATATTTGCGCAATTGAAAGAAAAAACGGAAACATAAAATGTGGAAGCCGAAGTATGAGAGTGGAAAATGTTGTCTCAAGTCATTGTTTTATTTATAAAATGTCCGAATTATTTATTAATTATTGTTTTATATATTATTTATGTATTAAAATGTTCAATTTACTATTTAATAACTTTGAAACAAGTACTTTATACTGTACATCAAGTGCCTACATTATTTTTAAAATTTGCCTAAGCAACTTCTGAAAAAAAAAATGAATAATACAGTACAGTGTAATTTCTAGCATGAAAATTTGATATTCTATCTTCCCTTAGCACTAATGGTAACATTATTTTTTCCTACCATATCTAAATATCAGTAAGTTATAAAACAAAGTGTTCAATAAGACCCCACTTAACGCTGCTCCGTTTAATACTGTTTCGATATAACGCAGATTTTTTTTAATTTTATATTTTTATTGATTCACTTTGGCATGGTTTTTCAAACCGTTATTCTTACATAAATCCGAAAGCGCCTGAATTTGTTACATTGATACTCCCATGCCGTCTCACAGTAGGTTTGATATCAATGCAGTACAGTACATGCAAAGTTTTCTGCTGTCGAGAGCTTTTTTTATTTATGATCGATCATCAATGTTATTTTACAGCAATAAAAATAACAATTATCCCATTTTAGTTTTAACCTGCATGGTGCCACTTTAGACTATAGTTCCTTGAAGTTAAAACGGGTGGCCAACCTATGGTGCTTGCGCCAAAAGTGGCGCATTGCATGATTAAAAGTGACGCACAGAACCTCGGAGAAAAATTTTAAAAAAATTTCTTATACATTTTATCTATATATAAATCTGAAATGCCTGTGCCCTGCACTTATAACGCAAGAAGAGGTGAATTGATTTTTTTGAAACAACTTTTGTTTGTTAGTGGATATACGCAGGAAGTTTAAATACAAGGTATTGATTATTAAAAATTAACGCTATTTGAGCAACCTCATTGTGTTAGTGACGACGTGACATGTTAACGGGCAATATCATTGGATTACTAAAAGCGCTGAAAAAGGGTATAAGTTTGTATAGCGCATCTCAACAAAAAATGAAAAATTTGACGCATGAACTATAAAAGGTTGCCACCCCTGAGTTAAAACGTTTATCTTTCATCAATACTTTTTCGTTGTTTATAGTTTACTGCAATCTGATTATTGCTTTTTGTTCTTAAAACTATTTTTCTAATTTTAAGAATTTTTTCATGAATGATTTATGAATACAAATCGATATTAGCAATAAAAAATGTCTATAATTAATGTAATACGTGTTACAAAATAAAATAAATGTTATGCATATATTTTTTATTCACTGTCCTGTTTCACCTATCCTCATTATATACGTATTAAAATGACCTCGTTTAACGCTATTTCATTTAGCGCTCTGTTTTCTTGGAACGTATCCCCGCGTTAAACGAGGTCTTACTGTATTTCCAATTTTTTTATTCGGAATCTTTTTATTATTATTAAGGCATAACTATAATAAATAATTCTGAGTAACCAGTATGATTGCTCTTTCGCATAAGATTTAAATGTAACTTCAATTTTTTGGTCATTGTATACGGTACTATTTTTTTTATTTGTGCTGAACAAAAAATGTTGCTTTTTCTTGATTCTTGAGCTTCAAAACCCACTTCCCTCTTCCCTTAGACACGAAGTAGCCATTTCTTGCACAATAAAAGATGGTTTTTACTGCCCCATTAACTAAATGTGATGGTTTGTCTCAGCTTTTATTTTTGATTTCCACTCGATAAATTCTGAAAAACAAAGATTTTATTTCTCTTTATAAAAATGAAGTAGGTATGTAAATAATGAACCAACCTTTTTTTTTTTTCAAAAGTTAAGTGCTCCTGTTCTATGTTGATGTCGTGTTTTGTTTGTAGATGATATTTTAATTCTTTGGTTTTCCCGGCAAAAAATATCAAGTACATTGGACACCTTATTCTGGATTTCAAAATGTTCAAATTTGGCATTTATTTTTTTTTGTGTATATTTCGTATATATCGCTTTAAGCTGCTGTCTTTGTTACGTATAATGCATTTAAAGTTTACACCATCTTATTTTAAAATAAATAATTTTTGGCATAAGAAATAGCAATATTTAATCAAATAATATTTAAATGATTGATTTTATAATGGGAGGCATTAAACATCCATATACATTTTTTAACATGCAGAATATTTCCAAAGTTAATTATAGAATTTCATTAACTTAATAATTCTTCCATCGGGACTTTGTATATACTTCTGATGACACCGATCAATTGCATTAAGCTTTTGTTGTGATTCCGGTAGTATTGTATGATATAATCGCAAAAATAAATAATTTATAATTGGAAGATTTAATTCAGCATTCGGCAATTCACTTTCACAACCACAAGGATTGAAGCACAACACGCGTCATTATATCGAAAACGTCACTCAAAAATGTTGAATATATTATTAAATTCCAATTAAGATTAAAATAAATTCAAATTTTATTTTTAGGAATTAATGTATTCAGCAACGGGAGGATATTTTAATAATTCTCTTCCCATTAACCAGAAGGTAGTGGTTGATAACGCTGGAAAGAACGACTAAAGTCCTTTAACATTAAGCCATGGTCACTCTGTGCAATTGTTCGCCGCGCGTGCGACTGCAACGGCGATGGCTCTTCCAACAAATTGGTAAACCCCCTCCGAATAGCGCGCGACTTCAACCAACCATGCTTGAAAACGAGTAAACCCCCTCCGAATAGCGCGCGACTTCAATCAACCATGCTTGAAAACGAGTGTTTTCTCGGCGACGGTTGCAAGCTCGCAACCAATGAAAAGCGAGGAAATTTTTGACACGTGTCCAAGATGGTGATTACATGGAATTCGACCGTAGTGTCAAATTTTATTGAATTATTACAACAACATAGTTGTTTGTGGGGCTTCAATTCCGTGATTTATCGAAAAAAAAATATAAAAAATCATGCTTGGCGTGAAATAAGCGGTTCTTAAAATTATAGCTTTATTCTTCTTAATCCCACTCATATCGCTAACTCTAGGTAGTAGATAACTAAAATAATTATAAAAACTGAATTAATGTTGTTATATTGCACAGTTAAACGCCAACCCTAGAAACAACAGTTAAACAACAACATCCGCCTTCTATAACGTCATTGGATGATTTTATCGTGCTCTCATTGGCTGACTATCCATTGCGTCGCAAGCTACATTTTCCAGTGTGGCCACTCAAGGTATATAGATGGTGACCACTATTTGGCGATTGCAACTTGTTGCTGTTGCAGCCGCGTGCGCGACGAAAAATTGCACAGTGTGACCACAGCCATAGCCTACAAAGATACTAAAAGCCTGCTCATTGGTTCTCAACCTATTGTTAAAAATGTCTCCGATTTTTCAGAGCCAGTTGCGTATATTTTGCACCAGAGGCGCTACTGTTGATCTGTTGATCGCTGTACTTCTGTCTTGACTTTTCAGAGCCAGTTGCGTATATTTTGCACCAGAGGCGCTACTGTTGATCTGTTGATCGCTATACTTGTCTTGAAGATTGTGTTAATATCGTATAAAAATATTTAAAACAATGTAAATGTATAATTCTGTAGAAAAAATAATTTTCTATAAAATCAGGGACCTCACTGGAAATATCTGGCACCAAATCAGGAAATTTACTGTATTTAAACAAGAAATTTATTTACGCACAAAAATATATTTCGGGCAATAAATTTCATCAGCCTTGTAATAAAAATTCCTTTTAAATTATTATTTATAAATAAACTTAAGAATTAATATATTTATATATAAAAATTGTTTTAAATAATTTAAATTAATACTTTTAAGCTTAATGCTTGCACGCATAAACTATTTGATAAGCGCTGACATTTTTTCTGAAGGTTTCTATATTTAATTTTCTGCCTATTCATGCTTGCACATGTTATCCTAGTGGAAGTACTGATGCTGCTAGTTGAACTGACCACATTCATGTGACTTTCAGATCTTCTTTCACAAGGCTCTACTTGTGGCTCAGCATCAGCATTTTCCATGTCCAAAGCAACACATTTCAAGTCTGAAAACATTTGAGAAGAATCAAGTCGTCGTCTTTTAATGGCTGGCAAAATTGTATCTCTCTTTAACTCACGTCATGACTGCATTGTTGGTTGTTGCTTGTACATAGGGTAATCTTCAAAAATGCTGGGAACAGCATTTGGTATTAGGCACCTATACTTCGTACCTTGCTTGTAACAAACTGGTTCAAAATATAGACTGCATACTTTAGCCCGATCACCCGGCTGCCATGGTTTGCCTCTACCAGTCTTCTCAAGATTTCCCTTAGTAGCTTCTACATCTGCAATTTATCAGACATGTTTTATAATTTTATTTTGTTACTTGTATAATATTCTATTACATTTGTATTATTTGTCTAATAGCTTTAACTTATTGACATTTTTTATTAGGCTTCTACTCAATATATTAAAAAATATTAACCTACCTTGTCTACTTATGGCGTTTAACCATTTCTCTCGAATGTCCATGTCTACTGGAATTTCATGGAAACTGACTCCAGCTTTCTTAGCTGAGTCTGAAGTGCAATAAGGCACACAACAATGAACCATTTTAAAGTTTATTAATAAAAAATATTAACAAAAACAAAGCTGAAGTATAACTTTCGAAGCTGGCTGAAAACTGCCGAAGACAGATCAATGCTAGCGCCGCTCATCGGCAATTCTGGGAAATAACGAAATATTTTTGGAGACACTGTTCAGAAACCAATGAGCAGGCTTTTAGTATCTTTGTAGGCTATGCCACAGCCTAGGAGCTACCCTATCGGTAACTGCAAGTGGCATTAACATCGTACATACGTCCAGCGATCTTGAAACAGAATGCTGCAGTTGGACTATAAATAAGGTGACCAACTTTTTTACAATGAAGAGGACACAAATTGAAGAAAAAAATATCGTAAATAAAAGAAATATTCATTGCAACAATAACTCACTATAATATGATAAATGCATAATAAAAACATTTGTAGCATTTTATATTGTAATTATGTTGAAATGCCTATTAAATTATTATTTAAATGAGTACTTTTCCATTGAATGAATATTTTTTGTCAGTGTATCATCTCTTAATAATATATTGGAAATAACTGAACCAGAAATGTCTTCATATTGAATTTAACGGCAAATGCTGATGATATAAAAACCGCTAAACTGAACACTGCTCTTGCAAGGGCAGCTTATGAGTATAACATGACTTACATTGGCAAAATGCCAAAATAATATCACATAGAAAAACAACTTGCTTATTATCATATACAGATTAAAAACAGCTCACTTAGCAAGTTCTACATAAATTTATTGCAGTATAACGTTTTCGGACTGCATTTCAGTCCCTCTTCAGTTCCGTTACACACAACTTTATATTATAAAATGGAACATTTTATAGAACGAACAATTTAAAAAATAGAATAATTAATACAAACTGCGCAGTTACATAACATTAAACAATTATATAAATAATAACAGAAATAAGCCTACATATATATACTAAAATAAAAAGATTAACATTAAATACAGCTTCCTAGTTATAGGGTAACAGAATATACAGAAGAGGGGAATTCCTATATGTCAGTACCGGGATCAAAAAACTATACCATATGTCCGGTATATTTTTAAAAATTATACCATACGTCTTGCAATTTCTAGTTTATAGCTGCATTAGTTCTATGGAAGCACAATGTAAATTGAACAAGAATAAATAAATTTTCACATGGAATATGTTCATTTTTGAAATGGCTGAATATTTCCACCCATCTTTTATCAATTTCAACATATTCATTTTCCCATTTTATTAATTTTTCAGAATTTAAATATATATTCAGTCATCTAATTTCTTCAAAGAGACAATTGTCATCTATTTTAATGTCTGGCATTTCTTTAAATAAAAACTCAACACAAGGAAAAGGAGGACATGTAGGAGGATGCTTTTTGAGGGAGGATAGAACTTACAAAAGGAGGACGATTGGTCATCTTACTATAAACCAGTCTTTACCTGTAAGTCCATGAACACATAAAGCCTAAACCTGTCATTCCACAGGTCTCACAGTTTGTTCTGTGAGATGTTCATTTACCGATCACCTATTGTATAAGCGGTTTTTCTAAGAAAAAATAAAATTGTCTTAGTAGGAAAGGAAATAACAGTTGGTAATGTTCCAACAAGATTTTGCTATTTATAGTCGTCAGAAATTGAGTGATCCTGTGTTTTTTAAACACTCTTGTCCCTTAAAATGCTGCAAATCTGGTTTACTACTTAAAAGGAAGGAAAAAGAATATTTAAATTCTTTTTTATTCTAAACTGAGAAACATAACTTTTAAATTTTTATCCAAAAACAGTAATTATTTTAATAAAAACTTTTTAATTTCATTCATTTTTCTTCATGCAGAGCCTTACATTTTCTTTGCCTTAGCGGCAGTCCACACACTTCTCACTCCTTTCTCCTATCTGATACTCCCATTTTTGTACTTCATCTCATTTATCATTACGTTCATTTTATCTGTTTTGGTAGTTTGCTTTTACAAAAGCTCTGCTGTATTCCAGTTATTTCTAAATATCATCAAGACTAAATAAAATAACTGAAAAATCGAGGATGAATGGATGGACACCTTAAATACTGTAAGTTGATTAGAAATTTGATTTAAGAAAGTAGAAATTTAATTCACAATCATAATTCATAATTGATTAAATACTAAATATACATTTAGTATATTTAAAAATTTTCATTAAAGTAGAATCATGATAAATATTACTATAAATGTTAATATAAACATTCTAACTAAATAAATACCAAGTAAATATTTCTCAATTTGAGGATCTGTAAAAATGTTAAAAGATAATTCTCTCAGAATTCATGTTAGAATGGGTATTTTAATCTTATATTCTTTTCATGTGAAGATATTGAAGTCGTTAATAATTCATTATTTATATTGTAGAATTCTCTATTAGAATTAATAACTGTGAAAGATTATCTATTATAAAAAATAACTATGACGTACAGTATATACATTACAGTGAATATCTTTCAGTTCTTAATCTGAATATTTTTTAGTGAATAAAGTTTTGTATAAATGAAATAAATAAAGCATAACAAGATTAAAAAAAAATTTGAAGTATTTTATTTTAATCAGTTCCATATAATAAATTTAGAGAAAATTCAATTTAACTTTATGAAATTTTTTCTATAATAAACAGGTTTATTAAGGATATAACAATAATTATCATTCTTCATGTGAGACTCATCTAATTTTTCAACTGTTTTCCTTCTGAATGTCACTAGTGAAGTTTATTGAATTTAAAACTAATTATTGTATTATTTAATCTTAATCTAAAAAAGTATGTACAATAATTTTTACAAAATTTTTATATAATTGTTTTATATTTAATAAACTGCATAGTTTTTTCCATTTGACAAAAAAAAAATATATATATATATTTTAGCTAAAAATTTAAAATTCATGTCAATGGAGAATACAGATTATAATCTTGGACAAGGTTCAAGTGTCATATATTAAATTAAATTATGTGGCAATTATTAATACAACTTTCAAACAGAAAATATTTTCTCAAATTAAAATTAAAAGAACTTAAGGCAAAATACTCTGATCAAATTTTATTCTTCTGCCTATATATTTTTAATGGAATTATAAAAATATGTTTCAAAACAAAGTTGAGACATTAAAATGTCTGTGATATGCAATTAGATATGCACAATTTACAATTAAATATTGTACCTGAAAGACGAAAACTATCCCTTTAAATTACAGTATATACAGAGATGAATTTCACATTCTGGTATTCTGTTGTTTCAAAGATGTACATTTCTAATCTTATTTGTTAATGACTCAAAATTCTCAGTGCTTTTGGATGGTAACTAGCTATAGTGATATTTTGAAACATAGCAATTAATGAATGTAATGATCACAATTTTTTTTTCTTCACAAATTTCATTTCCTTGGAAGAAAAACGGAATATATCAGTTACAGAACGAGCATTTATTTCAGAAATGTCACTTGACCAATTCTAATAAACATTATTACATTGCTCTTTAATGATGCACTATGTCAAAGATTCCAAAATCTTTGGCTAATGATGGCATTTGAATGATTCCTGAGTAGATTAGGCAAAATGATTTTTGCATTCTATGAATTTCATCAATAGAAACAAGTGATCAGTAATATTCAAAGAACAACATAAATTATTATAGTCACATTCTCAGTATAACTGGCATGTGGTCTTGATTGTTCCGACGCTATTATCTCTGAATATTGATCTATCATTTGTAAACTTCATTGTGGACAAGTAGTTTGAATGGATGGATCTCCAGATCTAAAACTAAAGTAAAGGAAAAAATTAAATATCTATAAATATATTGCTCTACATTGTACTATATTTCAGAAGTAACTGATTTAAAAAATGTGCTCATCTTTCTTTGCTACGATTTTTACAATTTCATGCAAATATAAAAATATTGTTCAGATACAGAATTTATTCAGTTTTGGAAAAGTAATATTTTTCGTATATTTCAGTTACTTTTGAAACAGTATAATAATTATTATGAAAAATTGTATTGAAGGCATACAGAAAATTTATATTATTTCACAAAGCATATATAGATATTCCCCAGTTTATGCAAATAATTGGAATCAAAAGTTTTCATGTAACTTGAATTTTGCAAAGCCAGAAAAATAATTTTTTAACAAAAATTCTAAATAGATAACAACATTTGTATAGGTGCAATCACTGTAATGGCACTACAGGCAATCCCTGATTTACATATATCCCATAAATGTAGATCCGTACTTTCGTAAAGATTCTCTGACTAAAATAAAATGTAATGATCAAAGTGGATAAAGCTCTAATACAGAGATATGAGCATTATTTCCTAATTTCATCATTTATAATATATGCATGTGTTTTGTATGCTTATTATATTAGTTTTAGTTAATAAACTAAATCAAGACTTTGAACCCTCCTAAATTTGGATGTTCCAAATTTAGGAGAATTGCTTACCATTTTGGAAAATCCAAATTGAATTTGGATTTTCCAAAATGGTAAGCAATTTCTTTATCATGTTGTCATTTGGCTGATTTATGTACTTATGTCTTTTTGACATACTAATACCTATTGTATTGGGCATGCTCTGATGTTTGTATGTTTCAATTTACATGGAGTTTCACTGAACAATTCATTTATGTAAATTAGGGATTTTCTGTATATATTGTTTTCTGATTGAGAGAGAAAATGCAGCATGCAACAATATTGTACCAGTAACATGATATTTTATATAATCCATGCAGTATCAATTTGATACAACTTAAACAATTCATAAAAAAATAATTAATTATGAAATTTTAAAAAAAATCTGGAAAAATTTCTAGCTTCCTAACTTTCTAGTAGCTATCAGATGCACTGAACCAATTTTGCATTAACTCCATCGTTTTTTAAATAAAAAAATATACGTGTATCAATTTGATACGCGCGAGCAATTAAGTTATATTTTTAATAATAATATATGTTATCGATTTCTAAAAATAGCTTTCGTGCTTACACAACGTCATCTGAGATGTCAAAAGTGTCAATTGCTTTTATGTTTTGCAATGAAGTATACTAGATTTTTACAGTTTATTGTTAATTTTTTATTTTTTCTCTTTTTAAAATCTAGTTTATTTAATTTATTCTAATTATATGTATGATTAAACCATTTTAGTCACATATAAAAATGAGTAACCTTAATAATGGATGTTTAATTTATAAAATGTTTATATATCTTTTTAGTTTTAGTTTTAAAAATATATACTTTACAATCATTAAAATAATTAAAATAAAAGTTTTTCATTTATAACTCATTTTTATTAATTTTATACTGATTATACAGTATTTATCTTTATG
>AYEL01015934.1:0-37179 GCA_000484575.1 Olivierus martensii | reverse complement strand
GCCTATAGGTTTTTCCTAGGCTTTCCATGATAAACGTATGGAGTATAACTGTTAACTGTAATGTGGGCTGATTTTTATAACGTTTAAATTATGCCAAAAAATAGCTTACCATTTCGTAAATTAACTTTATCTTTTCTTCGACAGGCAGCAAGCCATTTCTGTGAAATCTCATGATCTTTCGGAAAGCGGAAGTATTTAATTTCAGTTCGTTTGGTATTTCTGTAATAGTTATTACAACCACTCACAGCACAATTCACCATTTTAACAAAAATCACACCATAAAACAGTTAAAACATGCAAAAATCCTCTAACTGATACGACTTATTCATAAGCAAATACAGAGTCTACTTCACGTTTGCAACTCGGGTGACGTCATGCGCGAGAACTGACCAATTTAGCATCACTAAATAGTCATACCGTGTCTGGTTTTATCATGGATTTACACGGTTTACAGTTTAATCGAACTTCCTTATACAGTATTTTGTATGAATTCTATGTCTCGTTTTACACGATTTCGGTTTGCACGATTTTTCCAGGAACTTATCTACCGTGTAAATCGAAGGCTGAGTGTATATTTCAAATGTTAAACAAAAGTTTGGGTGCTAGATAATGTCAGAGCATTGCGAGAACGAGGCCGAACACAAAGAGTTAATAATTCTTTATTATAAAGTATTTTTTTTTTTTATTCTTTATAAACTTAATGTATTTCAAATATATTTAACTCATTTTATAAAAACGTATATTACTCTTTTTTTCCCTTCATTTTGTATTGTGTAATTGGGCATTAATTTGTTAAATATTCTGATTGTATTCATAAAGTAAAAAAGAAAATTTGAATACTAATGTATTTCAAATATATTTAACTCATTTTATAAAAACGTATATTACTCTTTTTTCCCTTCATTTTGTATTGTTTTAAACTTAATGTATTTCAAATATATTTAACTCATTTTATAAAAACGTATATTACTCTTTTTTTCCCTTCATTTTGTATTGTGTAATTGGGCATTAATTTGTTAAATATTTTGATTGAATTCATAAAGTAAAAAAGAAAATTCGAATACACGAGTTTTATTATTTTTTTTACTTTAGGAATGCAATCAATTTATGCTTGTTTTCTGTAATATCATAGAATTTGAGTTCATGCAGGTGATTCCTCATTTTGAAACTTCTGATCTTGTCATCCTAATTATATATAGGCTTACCAGGGGTGTTCAACGTTTTTTATTATGCGAGCTACTCTATACTAATCATCAAGTTAATTTTAGTCGTGGTTTTAGTCAAGCCGCTATATTGTAAATAGGATATATAGCACTGTATCTGGCTGTTGCCACTTTTAGACCCCATCATAGGCAGGTCAATACTCATGATAGAATTAATTGGAAGATTGAAAGAAGGACTGACCTCTCCAGAAAAAACTGAACTGTGGACCGAAAGTAAACCTAGATTCACTGTCGGCCGGATTGGCCGCATGGAAACGCTTCGGCTTTTCACTCTGGAGGACCCGGGTTCGAGTCTCGGGTCCCACACCTTGAAAATATTTATCATGGGGTCCGAGCCCGGCCCCCATGATAAATATCCCCGTCTTCCACAATCCGGCTGATCTTCCACTGTAGGGGTTGGCAGCCTGTGAGGGTTCGAGTCTCGGGTCCCACACCTTGAAAATATTTATCATGGGGTCCGGGCCCGGCCCACATGATAAATATCTCCGTCTTCCACAATCCGGCTGATCTTCCACTGCAGGGGTTGGCAGCCTGTGGAAGAGCTTGTTTCTCTCCATCACATATAGTATTCTTCCAGAATGGAGTGTGAAATCATCTGTTGACCAAAAAAAGGAACCTAGATTCACTAATATAGAAGCGCAGCACCGTAGTCATCCGATCGACGAGGTAGGGTTTGATTCCGGGTCCCAGCATTAGAAAATTTATTCTGAAGTCGGACTTGGCCTGTGGAGCGCTATCTCTACAATCCAATGATCAATCCATAGAAATAGACAAGCTTTCCGGGTCCCAGCATTAGAAAATTTATTCTGAAGTCGGACTTGGCCTGTGGAGCGCTATCCATAGAAATGACGAGCTTTATCAGATCTACATAAGTGGAAAAAAAAATATTTCTTAGAAAGACATGCAAAATATACTTATTTATAAAATACAAACGAAATATCAAATGATTTTTATATATTATTAAAAATTTTAGTTTTTCTAATATTAATACTTGCAATATTTAAAATAAATATATCATTATTTTTATCTATGTATAAATGATGAAGTTGTAATTACGTCATATGAATGAATTTGGCTATTGATTATTTTTAAGTTTTTTTGTATTCGGAGGAAAAAGCACTAGCTATAGCTTCCATACTGATATTAACTGTAATAGAAGAAGAATAAAAGGAAAAATTTTTCTCTTGCGGGCAACTTAACTATGTTTTTATGAGTTTTTGTTTTGATTTCTGTTAATCTTAGGTTTCTGTTCAGTTTTATTTAATCTGATGATAATGTCTTCAGCTAGTAATAATATATCTGATATTCGTAGACCAGACAAAATCCAAAGGTGGGTAATTTTATGAAAATATTTATTTAGAAAAAAATGATCTGAAAAATGTTTTGATTGAAATTATTTATCCAGATACAAAGCCCCTGCAGTAGGAACACCTGGATCTCCTGGCGATGATCCAACCCCTGATTATATGAATGTTCTTAGCATGATTTTCAGTATGTTTGGATTGATGATGAAGGTAAATTTAACCATTGTTTCGTTATCACTATATTTTCTTTGGTAATTTTTAACTATCCCCACAGTGTTTTATATTTGATTGTGTATGTTTTTCTTTAATTTGAATTACAGATCATCCTACCCAGATGATAGAATCATCTATAACTGAAAACATTATTATATTTTAAAATATAGTTTCAAATTTGAAATTATAGGCTTTTTCCATGCAAATTATGGTTGAATATTAACACAATATACAATAATTCTGAATATTTATTTAAATTTAATAAAAAAATATTTCAAGTACTTATCAAGAAATAATTATTTAATTTAATTAATGCATAGAAATAATTTTTAACCTGAAATCGTAAGTATGCATCAACTACAAAATCATTTTGAATTAAAAATACATAAAGTTATAATTTGAATTGAACATCAGAATTATAAATAATAAAATATTATTAGATCATATAACTATAAAACAAATTAAGTTATATTTATTAATTTGCACTAAACTTTAATATAAATTATTCTGCAAGAAAAATTGAATTACTTATTGGTTAACTGTTTTAAGATATTAAACCGATATATTCTCTTCATAAGTTGTCAATCATTTCATGTTGATATTTATTAATCCATGGTATCATAAAATCATGGGACTAATTATTTGGATATTATTCTATTCTTGCACTTTAATTTTGATGGAAAAATTTGCAATGATAAAATTTTTATATTGTAATATTTTCCATCAAAGATTTTTTTCAACAGATGATTTTTCCCTTATTATTTTCTTTAGAAAATTATTGTGTTGTATATCCTTATACATTAAAATTTAATTGTCTGAATATTATTCCTAAAATATAATAATAAAACATATTACAAAACGTTTTTTATTCCTTTAATAATTACAAAGAAATTATTTTTAAATATAACATGTAAACATATTGTTTATTTAAGAACTTAGTAATTAATGATTTTTATGAAATTCTTTACATTCCTTAGTCATTTTTACAAAATAAATTTTGTAGTGCTTATTCTTAATATTTTTTCAAAACTTTCATCAGCGATCCATATCCTTAAGGAATGTTTGTTTATGTTCATAATATAAAACTATTTTTTGTATTCATTTTATTTATTAGCAAAATTTTTGGCATTATAAATATTATTTACAAGAGCTACATGAAATGCAGCTCTTGTAAATAATATTTATAATGCCATTCCAAACACTATAATTTGCCCATTGCTGTATTATAAGTATGACTATTTTGTGATATGTTACAAATTAGCCTGCCATTTAAACTAGCTCAATTAAATTCATGGCATTAAATCTGTGACCTAATATATCTAATCCTTACATTATAGGCCAAATCAATATTTATAATTAATAAAAGTTTGTTAGTGTAATAATTGTTCATGATGCATAGTTTATTGTTCTACAGATTTCTTTTCTATATTTCTCTTATCCTTTACCATTTTATTCTGTAGAGATATTTTTTAACAAACTTTTATAAATCAAACTTTAAGGGACATATCTAAATAGAATCTAAATTGCAAAATTAATCCTTGATATTTTTAACAGAAATTTTAATAATTGGAAAGAAATTATACTAATGTTAGTGCCATCTCATAATTAATAAATACACTAATGATTAAGCAAAGAGTGGCACAATCTATGAATTAATGATTAAACTAGAATTTTTAATTCATCTGAAGAAAAATTCTTATCTCAGCCTTGGATCAAATTGGGACCTTTGTGTTAATGTCCCAATGTCATAAGGACTATATCTGCTAGATAGCTTCAGTAGATCACTGAAGCTATCTAGCAGATTGACTCTTCAAACATTAATCATTCTAGTTTAATCATTAATTCATAGATTTATAGATAGAAGGGGATAATTCATAGAATCTTTGTTTAATCATTAGTGTATTTATTATTTATAAGATGGTTCTAACAACAGTATAAATGCTTTCTAATTATTAAAATTTCTGTTAAAAGTATCCAAGAGATTAATTTGGCAGTTCAGGTTCTATTGAGAGATTTGTTTTTGAAAGAAATAAAAAAACTAGTAATTAGGAAGAAATTGACAATTATTTTTATTTATCAAACTAAATAGAAACAAATGATATCGTACTTAATTTGATAGAAAATGATTACTACTTTTTATTTATCTAATCAGTGTTTATTTTTGATAGGAAATATAATAAATAAAGGTAGCTAATATTCTGTACTTTAGGAAGGTACTTTTTAGATTATGGAGAGATTTTATTATATAATCTGAATTAACAGTTCTGAAAAAGTCTCTTTTCAACTTTATAAAGTATTCTTCAAGTAGATAAATCATCAGTTTCATCTTTTGTAATTTATTGGTTCAAAAAATATGAAAAATAAAAATTTCCATATTTCCAACCCACTTAAGCTGTAATCTCAATGCTAGTATTAATAAAATAGAAGATACTGGAAAATTGATGTTATAAATAAAAGAGAATGATGATGATATACAAATGCATCATTAGATAATGAATTTAAAAAATTCTGAAAATTCTATTGAAGAAATCATGAATGTAATTTTCATGGATCAGAATTTGTGAACAAATTTTAAAGCATTATTTTCTATATTTGTACAAAATATTAAATGCATATATTCTAAAATATTGCTTTCTGATTCAATTTGTGTATGTAATAACATATGTTTAGGCCATATTTTAGGTAGCTTATGCAAAACAGTCCCAATTAATTAATAGTTCATGATTTATATCATATAATATTTTTTCATTTTATATACATGTTGAATATCCCCAATCCAAAATGTATGGCGCTATGAATGTTTTTGGATTTTTCAATTTTTTCAGATTTAGAATATATGATTGAATTGAAGCATAAAAAATTCACTTTGTTAGAAATGTCAAAGATCTTAATGTATAAACAAAACAACAGAAAATTAAGTAGACACACACATCCACATCTCTCATTGACAAAATTTAATAGTTTACTAAATCACAATAGTGTGCCATAACTATGCCTCATACCATTATAAGGCACAAACAGTGAGTTATAGTCCTAGCCCAAAGGACTCTATGCTGGGAAAGTGAAGTCATGAATTTCAGAATTTTAGGGTTAGGGATTATATAATATATTTGTTAATGTTGTTATAATTTGATGTTTAATTAGACAATATATTTTTTCTAGTAAAGAAATGCAGTGGTACTTTGGTTAACGACGGTAATCCGTTCCAGGATTATCGTCGTTATCCAAAGCGCGATTCCCCATAGGATTTAATTGAAAATTGATTAATTCGTTCCGGCTCCTTCCCACAACCATAGTAAATATTAAAAATTCAGATAAAATTCATTTAAAATGTCCTAAAAATATGGAAAATATCATTTATTTATTATATTTGCTACAAAAGAATTAACATTAATAAAATGAATTGTTCGTGGAAACAGTTTTTAATTATCAATCTTCACCAGAAGGACAATTGGGCTCACTTTGGAGTTTTTTGACAAACGAACCCATAAACACTGATTAGCAGCTTATAGATTCAAATGATTATTATATAGATAAGATTTGATTTGCCTTTTGATGGCGAACAAAAAGTGACACACACCGATTTATTGTCTAAATGAACTATAAGATCTCGGACAGACGTTATTTTTTTCTAATGGAATCCAAAACTGCGACATGTAGGATCTCGGACAGACGTTTTTTTCTTCTAATGGAATCTGAAACTGCAACATCACACCACTGAAGTGTCAAGTAATATATAACACAAATAAACAATTGAATTAGACTTTGTTTGCAGATTTTAAAATAATAATCATCTAGAAATCATCTTTAAGAAAAGTAAAAACTAGTGAACTGTTGCACATCTATTTTTAATTAATTAAATAATTTGTTTTCATTTTTATATGTTAATTATCATTTAGTTAAATATATTTTTATATGATTATAATTTTATTAATTTTAATAATGATACTGTCAGATTTGAATTGATTGTTAAAAAAAATAATGATTGACTGAGCTAATTAAACACGTGATGCGATGACGAGCTGTTTTACAGAGCTCTATTTTGTCGGAAGTTCACATAATCAGGAGTCATTAACCAAAGCATGCGTCGTTAACCAAGACATTTTTTTTCTTTCAACCACTCGTCGTTAACCAAAGCCATCATTATCCGAGGCTGTCGCTAACCAAAGTACCACTGTATACATTTAATTTTGTGTTTTGCAAATTTATGTCATATATTTTTGAAAATATTTCTTTAATTATACGTTCAATATTGATATTACTTGTTGAATAAACTTTTTATTATGTAATTATAAAGATATTTTATTTTTACAGTTAAAATGGTGTGCATGGATAGCTCTGTATTGTTCCAGTATCAGTTTTGCAAATTCTCGAGTAAATGATGATACTAAACAGATTTTAAGTAGTTTTATGTAAGTACCTTAAAATAGTTTAGGCATTTCAAATTTAAATTTATATTTGAAATACTATTCAAATCAAGCTTTAAATTTTCATTATTATTATTAAAACAATATTTAAAACTAAATTTTTAATTAAAAGTTAGTTTCACTAATATTCTAAAATTGATTCCTTAATTTAACAAACAATTAATTTTACATGACAAAAATAATATATCTGTACAAACTGTTTCTAAAAATATCTACTATGTAAACTGTTTCTAAAAATATCTACTATGTATAATGTAGATATTTGAGGATATTTTAATATCAAAATATCTCAGATTATGCTATAAAATTTTTCACTTTACTATGAATTGCACTTAGTTTAAAACATCCAATATTTTTTTAAATAAACATTTAAAAAAAATTCAAAGATCAAATATTGGCAAAATTTTATAACTTAATTGATAAAAGGCATGGCTTATTACTTTACTACTATAAACTTTTCTGGCTATATCTGATTAGATTAGCCTGAAAAGTTTGCTTTCTAGTGAATTAAGTTATTTAACTGTATTTAGCATTTCATAAAACATTGATATTATTTTTATATACTAATATAGTTCCAAAAATATTAGAAATATTAATATTAGAAATGTCTCAACAAATTCGGGTATCTAAAGTTTATCTAAACAAACAAAATTTTTAATAGTATTTGTAATATCAATACTATATATGCTAGAAAAAAATTATACATTATCAGTAGAAAAATAATATTTAAAAGGATCAAAAATGAATATAAAGAGCAGAATAATGCACAAATAAAAACTTCAGATTTTTCTTTTATAAAATAATTTTAGTGAAACACTTTCATCTCTCTGGGTCCTCTCAGCAATCATTAAAAAGCAATATAAATGTTAAAACACATTTAAAAAAAATGAAGAAATTTAAACAATAACTATGGCAACATATTAAATAGTAAAAGTTCATATGTATAACACAAATTTTAAGAAAACTATACCTATAATATATAAAATAAAATTAAAATATTAAATAATTTTTTAGGAAATAACTTATAGGACCTATTAATGCATTATAATTGTTAGGACTAAATCAGTTCTTCCATTTTTATCATGTAGACTGGTGTATTGATATAATATAACAAACAGAAGAATTGATTTAGTCCTAACAATTATAATGTTTTAATAGATCCTATAAGTTGTTTCCTTAAAAATTATTTTATATTTTATTTTTATTTTATATATTATAGGTATAATTTATTTTAAAATTTGTTGTGTATGAAGTTTTACTATTTAATACGTTGCCATAGTCACTGTTTGAATTTCTTCGTTTTTTAAACATGTTCTAAAACTGTGTTCTAACATTTATATTGCTTTTTAATGATTGCTGAAGAGGACCCAGAGGATCAAAAGTGCTTCAATAAAATTATTTTAAGTTGAAAAAGAAAAGAAAAATCTGAAATTTTTATTTATGTATTATCCTGCTCTTTGTGCTCATTTTTGACATTTGTTTAAAAATGGAGCAGCATATTTCAAATGTTAATAATATTTAAAAAGGTGTGTAGAACTTAATATAATATAAAAATAAATACTTAAAAACAAAGCACAATTGCATTTAAATTCATAAAATAAGGATTAATATTTATTTAAAATAAATAAAAAAAAGATCGGAAGAGCGGTTCAGCAGGAATGCCGAGACCGATATCGTATGCCGTCTTCTGCTATTTATTTAAAATAAATAAAAAAATTTATTTTTTTAAATAAATGTTAATCTTATTTTATGAACTTAAGTGCAATTAGTGCTTTGTTTTTAAGTGTTTAGCTTGTAATTTAACAGAATTTCTGGAATAAAAGTTATAAAAATCAATATTTTAATCTATTACTAATGATTTTTGATCTGCTATGAAGTACAGATCAAAAATCATTAGTAATATATCTGTATATTTTACAGATTAAAAAAATAACACTGAAAATTTTTCCTTTTAACTTCTAAAACTATTTCCCAATACATAATTATTAAATCAGGATATTAAAAGTGTCAATGAGTAGGATAATTGATCTTCAATCAACCAAAACATTTTTTATCTTCATTGGTCTTAATTGACATACTCTGTTGACAAAATACCAAAATAAATAGGATCTTAAATTTTTGTAAGCAATGACCCTGTTAGCCACCAAGCTTACCATACAAAAGAAAGAAAGACCCTGTTAGTTAAGATAAACTACAATCAGGTGTGAAAATTAGGCAACTCTATTGATATTAAAATGTGATTAGACATAAAAGTTATGGAAATGTATTAACTTGTTACTTGTACTAAGTTGTGTGTGTTGCTATGCTATGCTATGTATGTTGCTATGTTGCTAAGCTATGTGTTAACTTGTACTAAGTTATGGATATGTATTACCTTCTAAAATGAGATGGCAAACTTTTATTAAGGATGTGTGCCAAAATTGACTAAATTTTTGTAAAAACTATCCTTTACATGCCAGTCCAAATTTTAAACAATATAGTAGACTTCTGATTAACCAGGATACTCAGGAAATTAATTCCCTCAAATAATCCGTAAAGTATTTAAAAAAATTGGAATTATGGAAATATGAATTTAATAAATAAATAAATAAATTTGTATGCCTATATATATTGAAATGCTCTGTGATTTATTGAAAAAGGAACCAAGAAATTTGTTTATTTGCAGTAAGAATTATTTATATTTGTAATTTTTATTTGATTTTAATTTTGATTGCAGATTATCTATGATATAATAAAAAAAACAAATCTGTAATATTTAAAAATTTTCAGATATTGCATCTAAGATAAAATATTGATAATCTGCAACAGAAATAATTCAGTCCTGGATTATAAGAAATTTTCTATATATTAACACCAAGTTTTATATGCCCAAAAAATTTACCATTGTATCACTTTTGATATGCCTGCTATAAGTTTCACTACTACTATTCTAGAACATTACTATCCAGAGAAATTTTTGCTATTGAAGATCATTTATAAAATAATGAGCAAATAAAATAATTGTGAAATTGATCAATTGATAACCAAACCCCTTTGACCGAATTATTATATGTTGCAGAAAGAAATTTACCTTGCATACTTTATGCATATTTTACATCTACAAAAACAATTTTTAACTGGTGTGCCATAGAAATTTGGGAGAAGATTCCAAAGTGAGAAAAAAATTGAGAAATAAAAAAAATCACAAAGATAAATTTTAGAAATGCTGCATATTTTTTATAAAAGACTGATAAGAATAAAAGCATCAATAATTTCATAGAACAAAAAATTTCCTGATCAACATTATTACAAAAATAATATAATAATTATTTAAAATAGTTAAAACTGTAATCTTAGTATTCTATTTTTTTAATAATAAAAAGTCTTGTTCATTCTGTTATGAATTGGAAAAGATTGAAATACATTCCTAATTTATAGAAAGACAATAAATAGAATGAATCTGAAAAATTTAATACATCAAATCAATAATTATTGAAATTAGTTTTTCAAAATCATTAATTGATACTTTTGAAAACTATTAATAAACTAATTGATGTTTATAAATCATTGAGATTTTCATCAAACATTGTCATACAGAACAGGCTACAGGTTGATTCATTGCATGCCAATAAGAATGCTGACTAAATTTGTACAAATTTATTTTCTGTCCTTGTGATGATGAAATTCAGATTGAATTAGTTTTGGTTTCAATTATGCTGCCAAATCTCACAAATAATGTTTTTGGTGGAATCCATAATGGACAAATAAATAAACGAGATTGTGTGTTTACTTAAAATTTTTTTTATTGATGATTCATTTTAAATAAAATAAATAAAAATATGGAAATATTTTACATAAAAATCAAATTTATAAAAGTCTGATATATCTAAATCAGGGATTTTTGTATTCATTTGTAAATCAATGTTTGTAAATTTTGATAGTGTACTGTTGTGTACACAATGGCAGATAGGATAAGTTGCATTATGGGCTATTTTATTTACAAATCACTGGATTTTGTTTATATCTATGCATATATATTTAATTATAAACAACGAACAAACAGGGAACAAACCATTTCACAAATCAATCAAACCAACAAGCCAAACCTCCCCTGGCGGACAAAGCTTTAAGCCACACCTTTAGAATAATTACCATTTTTTGAATTAAAACTATGGAAAATAAATTTGTAAACCACAGTTCAATCATGGGGTTTTGAGTTGTATTTCTGGAATAATTGTTGTTTTTCGAATTGGAGCTATGGTGCCGCTATCTATTGAGTTGATAATTGGTTAATTTTGTAGTTTCGTACTAGGGTGGCGCACCGTCTAGTATTTAATGATTGAACTGTGGTTTACAAATTTGTTTTCCATAGTTTTAATTCGAAAAATAATTATTCTAAAGGTGTGGCTTAAAGCTTTGTCCGCCAGGGAAGGTTTGGCTTGTTGGTTTGATTTGCATATATATTTAGCAGTTTTTTTTATAGTGAATGTTCAGTGTATATTATTTAGATTAAGGATCAACAATGTCTATGAAATTTGTAGTTTTTTTAGTTCTGTATCAGTACTGTGGTGTCTGTTTTTTCTGAATTGTTTTGTGTATCTTGTTCTCTAGGACTGTAAGGTACATTTGTAATATTAGAATTATTGTAAATTTAATTTGTTAATATTTAATAAATTGTAAAAATTTTATAAATTCTGTTTACACAGACTTAATAATGATCTGCATTAATAAATTCTTAAATTTTTTTATATAGAGTTTTTTATCTGGCATATATTATAAGTGAATCAATCATCAATGAATTTTTAAATATGACAAATTTATTTATAATTTTTATTTTTTAGGTTATCAATATCTGCTGTTGTAATGTCTTATCTTCAGAATCCTCAGCCAATGACATTACCATGGACTTCATAATAATTTATTATCCTGTATATATTGTGAAACAAATCGATAATAAAAATGGTTTTTGACTGGAAATTACAGATTTATTTTTGAATTAAAAAAAATCTAGTTAGATTTAATAGAAGATAAAAAAAGGAGATAAAGAATAAATAAATGTAAGAAAAAGTTTATAAAAGTTATTTTTAAAATGAAAAAACTAGACTTCTGAATTTGCTTGTTTTCACAAAATTCAGCATCCAACAGTTTACAAATTATTTGTAAATGCTGAGATTTAAAAGAACATGTTCATTCATTCATTATTGAAGATTTTAAATATGATATTAATTTATTGTTTCTCTGATGATCAGTTTTTATAATATAATCAAGCACTAATATTTTCGTATGTTAAATTAATATAAAATGAATTCTGTTTTCAAAAAATAAATGCTGTTCTAAAAAATAGAATTGAAATTTTGTACAGTAAGATCCCGTTTAATGCATGGGATACGTTCCAAGGAAACAAAGCACTAAATGAAACAGCGTTAAACGAGGTCATTTTAATACATAAATAATGAGGATAGGTGAAACATGACAATGAATAAAAAATATATATATAGCATTTTTTAAATTTTATTTTGTAACTTATTATTACTATTGTATTACATTAATTATAGACATTTTTTATTGCTAAATATCGTTACCTATTGTATTACATTAATTATAGACATTTTTTATTGCTAATATCAATTCAATATACGTAGCATTTTTGTTTATTTTATTTTGTAGCATGTATTATTACTGTATACATAGGATTTTTTTAATTTTATTTTGTAACATGTATTATTACTATAATATACATAACATTTTTTAAATTTTATTTTGTAACATGTATTATTACGTGAATAAATATATATATACATAGCATTTCTTTAAATTTTATTTTGTAACATATATTATTACTATTATATTCATAGCAATAATGGGAATAGGTGAAATGGGACAGTGAATAAAAAAATATATATACATTTTTTTATTTTGTAAATACATAGCATTTTTTTATTTTATTTTGTAGCATGTATTATTACTATTATATTACATTAATATACTCTTCCGATCTAACATGTATTATTGCTATTGTATTACATTAATTATAGATTTACCTTTTTTTATTTTGTAACATGTATTATTACTATTGCATTACATTAATTATAGGCATTTTATTGTTAATATCGATTTGTATTCATAAATCATTCATGAAAAAATTCTTAAAATTAGAAAAAAAGTTTTAAATTTGTATTCATAAATCATTCGTGAAAAAGTTCTTAAAATTAGAAATAAAAAGTTTTAAGAACAAAGGGCAGTAATCACATTGCAGTAAGCTATAAACAATGAAAAAATATTGATGAAAGAATAACAAATTCCAACCTCAAGGAATTATAGTTTAAAGCAGCGCTTCTCAAACTTTTCCACTTGGCGACCCCTTTTACCCCAAGAAAATATTTTCGCGACCCTGGGTATAGAAGTATATAAATTAAGAATGCGAATTAAAATATTTGCTCAAATTTCTGCGACCCTATATGGGGTCGAGACTCACACTTTGAGAAGCACTGGTTTAAAGTAGCAACATTCAGGCTAAAATGAGATAATTGTTATTTTTATTACTGTAAAATAACATTGATGACTGTATAATTATTATTTTTTATTACTGTAAAATAACATTGATGATCGATCATAAATATGAACTCTAACCGCAGCAGGTATGTACTGCACTGCATTGATATCAAACGCACGTGACTGTGAGACGGCATAGGAATATCAATGCAACAAATTCCTGCAATTTCGGATTTATATAAGAATAACGGTTTGAAAAACCGCGACAAAGTGAATTAATAAAAATATAGAATTCGAAAAAAATGCGTTACATTGAAACAGCATTAAACGGGGCAAGGTCTTACTATATAGAGGACTTGTTAGTGCTGATAATGCAAAACACTTTTCAATAATAATATAATTATTTTATTTCTGTTTATTTAAACAAGTTTAATTTATCTGAGAGCTTAATTGCCTATTTATTATAGCCTTTTGTTATAATAGATTGTATCCATTTTGTGCTATTATAAATGAAATTAATGCAGTATTCGGAAAATAATTTTTGTACTAATAGTAAGATAAAAATATTTTGAAAAGCTATAATGCGTTCTTAGAAACTCTATGAAAGAATTTGAGCAGATTTAATGAGGTTGCACTGCAAACAATACAACACTACATTTACTCAGAGAGATAGCATGAAAAGAGCATAATTAACACTGATGTACTACACTACTAATAGCTAGTGATGGGTCATTATTGAGTGATTCGATCAGAATGATTTATTCAATCATGATTCATTTAGTAAAAACATCTCGATCAATTTTTGATTCACTTAAACTTCCGTTATAATTAAAGTGACCAGACGTCCCGGATTATGCCGGTCTGTCCTAGATTTGACTTGTTTGTCCCTCAATGAAAACTGTCACACATTGGAGATATAACCTTTTTTACATTTTTGCAATGGCATTAAGTTTCTGTTTCTTCTATTTCATATTAGATGACGCTATTGTTATTAACTGACAACAAATACTTCTAGTTGTATGTGAAAAGTATTGAAGATATTACGGAGGTTATTACAAAAAATAGCCGATTTAAAATTCAAATTAAAAGAAAGAATAGATATGCAGTATTTATCACATTGATCCAGTATACAGGGTATTTTCTAGCACCCGTACTACCCTTTTTTCTCGGAAAAGCGATGAAATAGGAAGTAGGGGAAAAAATTTTGATTACCAAAGTAGATCTGAAGAATCGAATGAGCATGATAAAAAATTTGCGGGCCCATCGGAAGTAGGAGGACAAGGAGTGGGCATGATAAAAATTTTGTGGGCCCATAGGAAGTAGGGGCACAAGGGGTCATATGAAATCTCCAATGGAAACCAATGCCGATTTTGGCATAATTGGATAGAATTGTGAAAAGCAAACAACTTTTGTTTTGAAAGTTTTTAATATTACTTACAGATTGTGAGAAATCACAAAAAAAGGTGCCGCCGCATGTACTGCCGATTTGGCTATTCAAGCAGTAAGAAGAAAAACAATCAGACAGAGGTCATCTTTTACATTGCCAAACATTATTGAAGCAGCAAAGAGCAATATTATGCAGATTTAAGGCGAATTCTGTTACTCTCAAGTATATCTCGCGACGCAGGTGTGACAAGTCTTTCGCCATCACAGTTCGGCATGGAGCCATATTCAGGAACAATGTTTCTGGACTTGTTTCAGCTCTTTATGAGATCATGAATATACACAGATGCCCTATGTCGATTCTTCCTTTTATTATTGCTTGAATAGCCCAATCGGCAGTACATGCGGCAGCATCTTTTTTTGGTAATATCTGACAACCGCTGGGCCTAGGCTTTCCAAGCCAAAAATTTGAAGTGCTTTTCACATGTGGCAGCATCTTTTTTGTGATATCTCACAATCCGTAGATGATATTTAAAAACATCTTTTTTTTTGTGATATCTCACAATCCGTAAGTGATATTAAAATATTTTCAGTACATGTGGCGGCATCTTTTTTTGTGATATCTCACAATCCGTAAGTAATATTAAAAAACTTTCCAACAAAAGTTGTTTGTTTTTCACAGTTCTATCCAATTATGTTAAAATCGGCATTGGTTTCCATTGGAGATTTCATAGTTGACCTCTTGTGCCAAATCGGCATTGGTTTCTATTGGAGATTTCATAGTTGACCCCTTGTGCCCCTATTTCCGATGGGCCTACAAAATTTTTATCATGCTCATTCGATTCTTCAGATATACTTTGGTAATCAAAACTTTTATCCTTACTTCCTATCTCATCGCTTTTCCGAGAAAAAAGGGTGGTACGGATGCTAGAAAACACTTTGGCCGTGGTTCGATATTCCACGTACTACACTAACTAAACCTTCTCGGTTTTCTTGGTTGACGTCACAGTTTCGTTTGAATAAAGAACCAGTTCAGTGAGCCAGGTCACATGATTTAAGATGGAGGCATTCATAAATATTTTTAGTAAATTATATACAAGTTTAATTGTTAGTGACGTAAATGATACAAGAAACTATGATTATATTGATATATTAAAGCACGCTACACATTTGTATAAATTGGGCGGCATTGAAGAAGATTGAACTTCGCCCCACTGCGCATGCGGTTAGAAGTCAACCCTACTCCTGAGATAGTTTAGATCGTGCGAACTTAAGGCCCCGGCTCTGAAGAAGATTGAACTTCGCCCCACTGCGCATGCGGTTAGAAGTCAACCCTACTCCTGAGATTTAGATCGTGCGAACTCAGTGCGAGCCAATCTTGACGTCAGTTGGAATAAAGAACCACAAAAGTGAGGAAACCAAGTAATATCGAACCGACATAGTGCGAACTGTGAGAGAACCGACGAATATCGAACCACAGCCCTTGTTATATCGATGGATTGTACTTATAACGAGTGTGACTCTCGCGAAATAAAGAAATGCAACCGCAGAAAGAAAAATCAACTGATAAATATTTTGAGTCAAAATTGATAGTTGACAACTTATTTACTTTTAAAAGATTCGATTTTTTTCATTAGCCAGTTTAATTTTATAAAATTGGTTTTCTAGTTTTAATCTTTTTAAATCTGGCAACAGTGTCGGGAAATGTGTGTAATAAATTTGCAAGTTCATTCAATGAGTTTTGTTTATTGATGGTTTTGTTATATTTTGGAGACAAAATAAAACAGTAATCAATTATACGAAAAATTTTTTTTTATATTTGTAACAGTATGATCAAGTTTTCAGCTTCGTTCTATGCTCTTTATAATGATTGATAGAAGAAAGATTTAAAAAACAAAGCCCAAAATTTGTAGATACAGCCTCTTTATTATCATCATCGTCTAACCAGAAACATAAGTGATAAATTAAAAAAATGGCATTTTATTTTCCGTTTGAGGATCATCGGGAGAAGGACTGGACGAGCTATACCCTGATTATGGTAATAAAATTCAATCAGTAATGAAATGTTTATGTATTTAATATGCAAAAGTCGTGAACATGCTTAAAAAATTATGGAAATTCAAAATAAATTGTTTAAATTGCAGTAATATGATTATGACAATTTAAAAAATTCAATCAGTAATGAAATGTTTATGTATT
Source organism: Olivierus martensii (assembly GCA_000484575.1). Taxonomy (NCBI): domain Eukaryota; kingdom Metazoa; phylum Arthropoda; class Arachnida; order Scorpiones; family Buthidae; genus Olivierus; species Olivierus martensii. The sequence goes on along the minus strand of AYEL01015934.1, from coordinate 19,959 downwards.
TAATATGCAAAAGTCGTGAACATGCTTTAAAAATTATGGAAATTCAAAATAAATTGTTTGAATTGCAGTAATATGATTATGACAATTTAAAATAATAATAACATTTTCATATGTTCATTGTAATGAATGGTATAATTAAATATGAGCTCATTTGGCTTAATAATAACTCTATGAAAATGTTTAATTTTATTATAAGTGCTATTTCTAGAACGTTATGGTAAATTTAAGAAGTAAAACAAAAATTTTCTATAATAAAAAGTCAAGTAAAACTAGATCTTCACAGTAAAAGAACTGTTTATAGAGAAATTATCTATTTACAGGCAAAAGAATGAAAAATCTTAACAAGAAAGATTCAGAAAGTCTACTATTGCTTGATCCACTATCGAGCTGCTTACAGTTCGATTGTGCTCCACTCTCAGTCGAATCATTTTCCATGTTCATGTATTCACTCACCAGAAAGTGCAAAACTGATCTCCAGATTGGATGTAATTGTAGGTGCACTGTAGAAAATGGCATTAAATTTTTCATCTGAAGAATTAGCAATTATGGCTTTCCTTCTTGCTGAGACTGTTTACATTATGGGAGAATCAATCCAAAGTGTAAACAAGTTCGTTACAAACAATGCAAAAATATTTGTCCAGAGTGAGATTGAATCATGAGTGGCTTGATAGTGTAGACTGGACCTATAGGTATAGGAAAACTTTATAATCATCTTTTTGTGACTAAATATAGCTTATATTCATATTCATCTTCAGTGCACTGTTTAATATACGAACTTTCTATAATAAGTATTTTATATAGATTTTAATTATATTTTTAAAAAAGTAAGAATGATTATAGTTTTCCTATATATATAGTAGATTTTCCAAATCTTTCCTGTTAATATTTTTCATTTTCTTGCCTATATTTATAGATGATAATTTCTCTAAGAATATTCTTTTGTTATGAAGATCTGATTTTCTATCTAATTATTTTGTTCAAAACTGAAGAGAAGTAAAGAAAATTCATTTTATTAATAAAATACTTATTTGTAGGATATTAATTGGTAGTTAATTTTTCAATTTAGTTTATATAATATATTTCTGTAATATTGATTTATAACAATGATTGTTTGATATTTTGCTTAGCCAATTGTTGCAGTTGGAAATGTTGGTCAGTTGGCTGTGGATCTGTTGCTAGAAAATTTGGATGTTACATGTGTAGGACGTATTCATTCATCTACAATATTACCTTTGGTAGGGTTGAACCCATTTTTGAAAAATTCTACTGAATTAGTAACTAGTTGTCAAGGTAACAAAAAATTTGTTAATATATTTAAACATGTCTGTAAATTTTAATTTTTAAAATATCATAAAAATATATATATATAATTACTATTATTTTTCTAGTTATAAAAACAATAAATTGCTGACATTTATTCATAAATTTAAAAGTTCGTAACTTAACACACTGAAAGCCTATAGAAATGAGCACCACATTGTGGACCAATGATTTCTGATTATTATGTAAAATTTGTAATTTGATGTATTCAATTGAAGTTTTTGATAAAGAAAATGCAATAATCCTTGAAGTTACATTGTAAGTCATTCCAAAACCATTTAAGATGATGTAAGTCGAGTCAGATTTTCCTATAAATGTAATGGTAAAATAGAGTGATTGGTTCCAGACAAAAAGTTTTGACCAAGAAAATCAGATATATTTATTCTATACTTATTAAAAATTTTTACAAAAACATATGAAATTTGACAAATCAAATCATAATATAATGAAATAAGAAGTGGCATTCTCTCTTGAACTATAATCAGGACATTTAAGTAATAATTAAGATCCAGTAATGAAAACTGTGATGAACAAATCCTTAACCATAATTTAAATAAATTGGCCATGCAGATTCAATAAGTCCAGTCCCTTCATTAGTTTTTTAAATTGTTAGGATCTGATCTATTAAATTAAAATCAAATTTTGAAGCATATTTTGCTTCCGTATTTGAGTGAAATCATCAAGTTTGAAATCCTCATCACGAGAACTCAGCGTCTTAAAAACATCTTCAGATATAAACTTCAAATCAAATTTTTTGCTATATGTTAGTACTTATTATCTAGGCAAAAGAAGCACATATAACAGCAAACTTGATTTGGAAATCAAGATCAACTTCTGGAATAGTATCTGAATTCTGAATAAGCTGTGAAGAAAAAGAAAACTTTCTTCTAGATGTTCTTTATTATTTTGTTAGTAACTTATATTCATTATTCCACTATTATCTGTGCTGCATGTGGAATATTGAAGGCTTTCCAAAAATCAATTCCTTCAATGTCTTTTTCTTTTTAAATTTAGTGCTGCCTTCCATCCTATTGGATACTAACAAACAAAGCATTTCAATGCCCTTCATAGTCTTCCCATATCTTTAGTGAGGTTTTATGTTGCTTTTATGCTGGAAATAATTAACTGATAGGGATATTTTATCATTCACCACAAGGACCTATGAATGTACTGGATCAGCTACAAGATAAAGAATTATTCATTGAGCTGGGTTAAATCCTCCTTTAAGAAATCTGGAGGTATAGAATCTGGAATTGGATCCATATTCTCCAAAATGAAGTGAAACACAATTTCATGTGATTGATTCATTTTTCATTCTAAATTGGTGAAGGAGGTTTACATTTTCATGTAAAGGCCATGCTCAAATCTGGGTCCTATTTCAATTTATGTAATTAAGTAGTGTTTGGAGCCAAAGCAATATATGTATCTGCAATGCAAATTATTTTCAGCTTTTAAACAAATTTATTGATAACATAAAAGTAGCATAATAGAATTTAGAGATTAATTTACTTATTTTGATTAATAAATTGGATCTGGGGTAACAATATAAGTGGGGATAATGTAACAAGAGATAATGTAAATTGAGGGATTCCTGTATTTCATATTTTGTAGAAAAAAGAATATTTTTGAAGAAAAAGTAACATTTTAAAAATTTTGAGACATCTGATATGCAGCTCTCCTGCATATCAGATTGAGCAGATTTGTTGTATTCTCATTTTCTGTCAATGACAAAATATTCCTGTAACATTGCCACAACTCTTTATCCTCTAGAAAACATGGATACATGGATTTCAAATAAACACAAGAATTGAAATATGAAATATGCTTTCATCATAAGAAAATAAATAAATTTAACTGGAAAATTTGTTTCTAGAAGGAAGCATTTGTCATAAAAACTAGTCTCATATTATACAACAAAAAGCTAAGTACATGTTACATATGAGAATAATTTTATTTTGAACTTAATTCATTTGCCTGTCTTAAAAATGGGCTTGATCTATGAGAAGAAAAACATGACCATGCTCTCTTATATAGATATACCTCGTTATTGTGGTATTCCAGACCACTTCTATAAAGCGAATCACAAGTCTTTTTTTCATTTGCTAATGCATATAAAAACCTGAAAATACATTTATACTATTATTCATTAATTACACAATAGTGCTAGGCCCAAAAATTCTGCCAAATGGCTGTATTTTAAAGCAATCTATCATCTTGAAAGATCCAGGTTCAATTCTGGATCTTTCAAGATCTTCAGTTTTTGGAATGGCTTCAGGCCCAGCTCATCTATATGTTAATTTATGTTTTCTTACTTAATCTAAGTATTATTTTATAGATGATAATACTTATTTCATTTCATTTTGAGATATAAAATTAAAACATGGAATATAACTGAAAAGTACCAAAAATTCCATATTAAAGTAAGATGTTCCTGTACATAAGCATAGTCCAGAATGAGTTAAAATTTATTTTTATAGGTACTGCACACAAAATAGAATATACTGTTCTTTTATATTTGGTAATATTATTTATTAAATCAAGTAGTTTTATATTTCATGTGGGATTTTTGACAAAGTTGCATCTTGAAATAACATGCTAATATGTTAAATAATTATATAGATTTATAAAACTTTTGCTTATATACTATTTCGTCATTGTGATTTTTTAATTTAAATATAGTTTTTGAAATTTTCGAAAATTGAAATGAAATGGCATATTCATGTGTATAAAAGTTCACAACCTTGTTTTCGTTACTAGAGAAATTGCTACTTTTTTTTGATTTAATTTTACTTTTCGTTTTTATTTTTTTAACTGATGATTATTTTAAATAAATAAAAAAAATTTAATCTTCTGTTATATTTTCAGTTTATGAAACTACTAAATTGAAGCTGGTGATATTACAACAAAGAACTCCTGTAGCAATGGTAAGTTATAAATATTTCATTAAGTATAAAAATATTATGAACTGTCAAGTTTGTATTCTCAGAATATATCTTCAATAATTTATATTGATTTTCATTACCTTTAATTTTATTATCTATCATTTTACAAATTTAATTTCTGGAAATTTTTATTTCATTCACATTAGAAGATTCTAATTATCCCTTATATGATATCTTTTGAAATCAGATTTGAAAGAATGCAAATTTTACATATGGATTCTTTTAAAGTTATGGATATAAAAATGCATAGAACTGTATTTTTATCCAGAAACCACTATAATCATTTAAATTTCAATCAAAAATGAATTTTTACTTAGATTTCTGCAATAATCCAAATACAGTAAATTCTTATTTTATGTTGTTTCAGAGATACATAGATGTGTAATCATTTATTGTGTACTGGATTTCAATAAATGACAAATATAAAATTCATTAATCTACAGAGAAAAAAAATCAATGCATATAAAAACCAAAAGTCAACCAAGTGTTTGACGGACAAATGAATTATCTTTGTACATGAAGGACTTTAAATGATAATTGAATTGACCTTGAAGGACAAATCATCATCATTTCTGTTTTATCCACTACTGTATATGTCTCTGTTATTTTGAGATGTATCTGTCTTGTGCAACCTGCATTCATTGGAAACCAGTTACTTTTCATGTAACATTTCTCAATTGTTTGTATTACCTCCATGAAAGTGTTCCCTTGCCTTGGTTATGCCCTTGGTTCCCTTGCCTTGTAATTCTTTTTTTCCTTATCTGTCTTGTGCAACCTGCATTCATTGGAAACCAGTTACTTTTCATGTAACATTTCTCTATTGTTTGTATTACCTCCATGAAAGTGTTCCCTTGCCTTGGTTCCCTTGCCTTGTAATTCTTTTTTTCCATCAGTTATCAGTATATCTTGTTATGTGACTGGCCCAACAACATTTATTGCTTCTAACTGTTACCATTATGTTTTCCTATTTTGATTTGTTCTCTTATCCAAGTGTTGAGCTTTCAATCTCTCCTGATAAATCCTAATTTAATTTTCCATACTTCTTTGGATTGTTGCTAGTTTCTGTTCCATTTCCTTTGTAAGGATCCATATTTCACAGTCATATATTATTACTAGTAATATGTATATGTTGAAGAGTTTCCTTTAGAGCAAGAGTTCCCAAAGTGCAGCCCGCAAACCCTAGATATCAGATCATCCACAATCTTGAATTCATAGAGATAATTTACATTTTTACAAAAAATAAATAAATTTTATCATATTATAATTAAAAATTGATCAGTTAAAAAAAATATATGTATAAGTGCTTCCAAATATGTTTTCATTATTTCAAATTGCTTATATATGCAAAAAAACTTTCTCAATCATGAGTATTAATAAGTCCAAATTGAGATCAAAATTAACTGATGAACATTTACAAGCAGTGTTAAGAATACATTCAACTGACTTAGAACCAAGGCTCAATGATATTATTAAAAGAAAACAACAACTGCATGAATCACACACTTCAGATTGATGAATTTATTGTTTTTTTATTCAAAATTATTTAGTATTTTTCATTTTGTTTAATTATTTTTGAAATGTTTTATTTTAAACTGTAATAAAAAATAATTTTTGTCATAAAGAAAGAACAAATATATTATAAAATTAGTATAAAACTTTCCCTTGTGTCTAACTTTTTATTGAATTGAACATATTTTTCCATAACACTTTTTTTTTTGGCCTGTCAAATTTTTTAGAATTTAGAATTTGGTCCACTTAGGCAAAACTTTGGGAACTGCTGCTTTAGAGGCATATTACTATCGTGTTATCTCTTAGAATAGTGCTGCACAATCTTTTTTCATTTGTGACCCCCATATTCAGACTGAAGTTTTACATGACTCATTATTTGTTGTATACATCCTATTATAAACATATAAGGATAGTAGAAATAAAAGTCGTTTTACTATAAATAAATTCATATCTTTATAGTATATTTCAATACATATGATTTGATATAAGATTTTTGAAAAAGTTGCCTATTAATAAAAAAAATTATAATACATTAAGCAGAAAAGTGCTCAGACACACAATAATGAGTTGAGCAATTTTCATGTGATTTTCATGTATTGTTTAAATTAATTTTTTAGTTCTTTCAATTAAAAATTTATTATCCAATATGAAAATTTCTCAAAATTTCATGATCCCAACAATTTTTCTGTGATATTTTCAGGAGTTACAACTCACAGTTTGCGCACCACTGTCTTTGAAAGTTGTTGTATCAGCCACAGGCATGTCATTTCAATTGCATCCTATTTTGAATTTTTTCATTTGTTCTCCTTGTATTGTGATTACTTGTCTAAATACTTGTATTCTTCCACTCTTTCAATTGTCCAACTATTTATCATCACTGGTGGATTTACTTCTATGTTAAACATTACCGTTTTCTTATCATAGTTCATTAGCAGTCTTATTTTCTTACTTTTTATCTTGAAGTCATTTAGTATTTCCTGTAATTCATTCAGTGTTTGGCAAACAGCATTACATTGTCTATAAATCTCAGATGGCTGAGATAATCTTCATTTATATTTATTTCTTTATGTTGCCATTAATTTATTCATTGGAATATTTCTTCTAGGCAGGCTGTGAACAGTTTTGGTAAGATGTTCTCTTTCTGACTCCTCATTGGATTTTTATTTTTTTTGTGGCTATTGCTTCCTTGTAGATGATATGCAGTAATTCTATATATTGCTGTATATTATTCATTGTATCTGAGAACATAAAAACATACAGAATTGACTTGATCTGTGATGTTGGTAAGTGATTGCTTCACCATGCAGCAACTTAATCACCTATAAATTTTTAATAACAAAAAAAATATTTATGAACATATTGTGAAAATAAAATAGCCAAATTTGGAATATTGAAAGAGTAATTGTCAGTAGAAGAGCATTTGTATTTTACAATAACTTCTAAACTCCTTGATATAAAATTTTATTGAAATATTAATTTTGAAATTATATTTTTTAGATGCATTAATCAGTAATAACTAGATTGTTTGCATTTTTTTCATGTTTAATCACTATTCCATAAAACTGCAACAAATATTTTAACCTCCATCATTTACTTCGTAATATCATAATATGTAATAAATTGATTAAAATAATAATCAAAATGTTCATTACAGTATATAAGATGGCAGTTAAAACATGCAAAATGTATATGATCTGTGCACTATTGATCATTTTTAATTTTGACATGTTTGAAAATATCAAAAGTAATGAAATATAGTAATTCATATTTATATATAATTAATAATCAGTGCAATATAATAGAAGTCTTGTTGTCTCTATTCAATAATTTGGCATTCCTGATGATTTGGCATAAAAATTGATGGATGCTAATATTGTTAAACTAATTTTAAAAAAATAAATAAATTTGGTGAAATTGATCAGTGATAAAAAGATATTTGAAATTTTTTGTGAAAATTTCAATATGAGTTTTGCATTATAAAAATTAACAAAAATATCAAAACAATATGCATAAAAATAATTGAAAATTTTCAATATTATTATAAAATCAAAATTTTCATAAATTTTGATTTTATAATAATCTTGAAAATTTTGAATTACAGTGAGTGATCAGTTAACGAACAATTCAAATAACGAACACTTTTTCGAAAGATTTTTTTATGTTTGATTAATGAACACTTTACAGAACAAACTGTGATACCTGCGGACTGACGGAATGACAGATCAATATATTTTTTAGTTTTGTTAATTTGTAAAAAATTAATCAATTTTAGCAGAAAATTAAATTTTTACAGGAGAATTTTTTAAAGAAAAAACATTCTTTGAGTAACAATGTAGAAGAATAATTTAAATTGTAGCTGTTCGATAGAAATAATGTAATTTAAATAATTAAGAATCAATATTAGAAGTTAAAATTAGAATAAAATGAAAGAACAAATGATGAATGCATTAAAAATATCGGGAATCCTTTTAATAATCATTCTTAAAGAAATATTTATATATAAAAAAATGATGATACAAAACCAAAAATGCAATATCTTACATTAAAATGCTATCCAACGTGATACGTATTTTTTCCATCAACTGGAACAAATATCAACAAACAAAAATTACTAATGGAAGGAAAATTTTAGTAAATAGCACAGATAAGAGCATTAGGAAAAATAATTAATAAAATCCCAGAAAGAGAAATAATGAAATGCGGTATATATATATATTAACTCAAATTGCATCAAATGCAAAACATGTCGAAATGATGGTGATTTTATTTTAGCATATTTAAATTATTTTATAATTTTAATGAATGAATAATTAAATATAAATAAATTAATGAGAAAACATAACTGAAAAATTTGTTATGCATTTTTGAATCTACGGTTGATCTCAGAGGAAAAAAATTCTGAATCGGTGTCTCACTTAATAATTGCATGTTCGTTTCATTTTTTTTTTCAGAAAAATTTAATTTTTATTAATGGAGAGGAAAAAAATTCTGAATCGGTGTCTCACTTAATAATTGCATGTTCGTTTCATTTTTTCTCAGAAAAATTTAATTTTTATTAATGAAATTTATTTATAGATCCATTTACGTTCGATTTACTGAGACTTAAACAAAAATATTGAGGCAGTCTATAAAATATACTCCCCGACAGTGCAATTGAGAAATGAATCAGACGGACAAACAAAATTCAATCTGAAGTTTCCCTTAGCTTTCCTGTTTCTGCCAAAATTTCTCGATTAATCCGAATTTCTAGAAAAAAAAACAAAAATAAAAAAAGAGAGAAATTTAATCTGATACCCATTTAATTGTGTTTTTAAGATCATTCGATAAAATTAAGTCAATTTGGCGCAAAAGTCCAAATAAAGTCCCAAAATAGTTTGTAAATTTCCATTTAATCCACTAGACCGTGTCATTGCTAGTTTTGTCAAGCAACCTTTCCGATTGGAGAAATTTGGTTCTTTTTTTTCGTGAAAGGCAATCATGTGTTGAGTACCTTAGCCTCTTTCAGGAGATCTAAAATAAGTAGAGGAAGAGAGGAAAAAAGAAAAAAAAAATAAGAATCGAATCTTTGGTATCAACTTTAAATTCAGACGAAAGTTGCAAAAGGGAAAATGAAAGAAAAAAAAAATTTTTTTTACCTAGTACTGCAGTACATCCGTACAACACCCAAGGGTAAAGAGGAAGAACAATAACTGCAGTTATTGTTCTTCCTCCTTACTTCCGCTAGGGCCATCTTGCATCTAACTTGTTTAGTATCGTCCCCAGACTGTTCTCTAACCTTTTTATATTCAGTCGTTAGTTTGTTCCCGAAACAATTAGCTTGCTCCTTTAAGTAAATCGTTAGATCTGGAAGCTTTTTTTACGATTTCTTAATTGTTTAGAAAGAACTATTTCCTTTTATTTTCTCCGTTTCTAAAAGATATCACATTATACACGACTCGTTATAATGTTGGATTGGTAGTCGTTAAATTGTTTTACTCTCTTTTAAGTGCAATGAAAAATAAAATTCGTCGTGTTTAGATAAACTTGAATGTTCTTTAAAGTATCAATTTGTATTAGTAGTTAGTTCCATTGTGAGTATTTATTATTATATGTAAAATGTCGATATTTTTTTTATATTCCGTTATAAAGTTTTTACATTGCTGATCCTCATTATTATTTTATCAGATAGATATATTACGAAGAGTGCTTAATTTCTTCCTACTCTTCCAGTTTACATATATAACTTCTATCTGTGATATTCATCGCATTTATAAAGATAAATTTATCTTTAGGAATACGAAAAAATCAATATAATTCAGTTAAAATCAAAGTAAAAATGTTAAGAACTCAAGAATTAATAAGCACGAAAGATCAAAAGTTGTTAATCCTTTTTCTTTAATTCATATAGAATATATTTGTCCATATTTATATTTTTAATACAGTTATATAAAATGTAAAAAATCCAAAATTTTATCATAATGCAACCCTTTAATTCATATAGAATATATTTGTCCATATTTATATTTTTAATACAGTTATATAAAATATAAAAAATCCAAAATTTTATCATAATGCGTGACAGAAGATATGTTCAAAGCTGATGCGAAAACGTATTGCTGTTTACTGTCACGCATAAAATTCGAAATTTTCAATTAATATTTTGTAAATTGATCTTTCTCGGTCTAATATGCTGAAACTTAATATCTTTTCCAGTATTTCCCTTGATAAAACTATTTTGTGTATATATTTATGTATATATATATATATATACATTCATACGACTATCCATCCTGAAATCAGAATTGTGACTTTTTCGTTCTGCATACAAAATTAGAGACGAAAATAGAGTAGGACACCTTTTCTTGCGAATTTATAAAACTTATGCATTATTCCTTAACATAAAATAACTTTATTTTTTCTTCTTTTTATAGAAAAATCTTACGCTATAACACGTGACCTTGATATTTATTTTTTCCTAGAGAATATTTCTATTCTCATTTTTCATAAAAATAAAACTCTCAGTTTATATATAGTAAATTTTTTCCTGTTTTATTATATTAGAATTTTGAACGTTCGACCGATTTTTTTCTTCTTCTTTCGTTTCTTAAACAAAAATAAATGAAACTAATATCTTTTTGCATAAATGTATAAATGCTGGAAGAATAGTGTTTGATATTCGAAAATTTATGAAAGATAGTCACCCATTAAAGTATATGGGAATTCAGTTGTTAGAGAAAGAATTCGAATTGATTTCTTCAAAATGTCGCTAAAACATCCTTCGACTTGTATTGTTTGTGGTCCATCTCAGAGTGAAAAATCGTATTTGGTTCGACAAATGATTTATCGTAATGTTTACGAGAAACCCTTAAAACGAATTTTGTGGTGTTATTCAGTTTTTCAACCTTGGTTTGTTGATTTCTTTTAAATGTGGTTTACCCGACAATTACGATAATTGGGATCTCGTAATTATTGATGATTTAATGCACTCACTGAATGAAAAAATTAGCGAACTGTTTACTGTTTTGTCACATCATAAATCGATTAGTGTCATTTTATTATTACAAAACTTATTTTTACAGAATAGAATAATGTGAGATATAAGTTTAAACACACATTATTTAATTTTGTTTAAGAATAATCGCAACGAGAGTCAGATAAATTGTCTTGGAAGACAGGCATTTTTTTTTATTATTATTTTTTTTGACGCCACTTTCCACTCAGTAAGAGTACTAAGTGGCGGGGCGAAACAAGCCCTTCCACAGGCTGCCCACCCCTGCGGAGGGGTCAGCCGGATTGTGGAGGACGGGGATCGACGGGCCGGGCCCGGACCCCATGATAAATATTTTCATGGGGTGGGACCCGAGACTCGAACCCGGGTCCTCCAGAGTGGAAAGCCGAAGCGTTTCCACGTGGCCAATCCGGCCGACAGGCATTTATAGGCCGATTACCTTACTTCAAAGCCGCATATGCCGATGCAACAAACAGTTTAATTGAACATATCCTTCTATTTTGTATGAATTCTGCATCTTGTTTTACATGGTTCTTCTCGATTGGCTCTTGGTTCACTTCTACTCTTATACTACCCGTCCAATGTTCGTATTAGTTCTATCACTACTATCCATCCAATCCCCTTGATCTCCAAGCCGCTACGATCTTCTCGGAATCGGTTTGCATGATTTTTCCAGTAACATATCTACCATGTAAATCGAGGTCTGAGTGTATATAAAAAGAATTATGATATTAATTTTCATTGTAGTACTGAACATACAAATTACATCACAAAATAATCATATTCCTGTTACAATATAAATTATCTACATAATTTATTTACTTGTGAAATTCTTTCTTATATAATTTTCTCCTCAAGATTTTAAAAAAAGAGAATTAAGTAAAAGAGTTGTCTTAATTTTCATTAAAGTGATTGTTTAGTCAAGTTTTGATTTTCATTAAAGTGAATATTCATTAGAAAATACAAGAGAAATTTTCTATCATTTTAAGACTTCACAGAAGCATTATTCAAATCGCAAAATTAAAAGACAAACATAAAACCAACAATACATAACCTGTCAATACAAACAATACAATACAAACATAACCTGTCTGCAGTAAATTTGATTTGAACAAAGTGTTCAAATCAAATTTACTGCAGACAGGCTTATCAGAAATGCAGCCAATCAACATCAATCTCTAGAAATTCACATCAGTGCAATTTTTCACTATACATTACTGAAGTTTTTAAAAACACTACTTCGATTATCTATATTAAAAGTCAAAAATAAGCAAGCATTAACATTATATAAACAATATAAATTTAATGCTGCATATAAACTGAACGTTATATTTTTTATTCACTATTAGAAGCACTACACAGCAGGTGCAAAAAACTAATTTTATTACTAAATGCTAATGTTTTCAGTGTAATTTTACATCCTCTTCAGGCACAAACAGAATAGAACTCTATTGAGTTCTATTCTGTTTGTTAGTTTTTAATTAAAATTAGTTTAAATTAGTTTTTTGCACCTGGTGTAGTGCTTCTAATAGTGAATAAGTTTGAAGTAATAACAAGGCAGTTTTTTGTATATTTATTAATTACGAATGTTATATGTCCAGAAAAATATTTTCTTCATACTATAATTTGTATGAAGTAGAAATAAAAATCATCATAAAAGTACTTTTGGATACTAAAAATCCATTTTCAGTTTCATAATGACAAAAGAATACAGAATGAAACTTACATATAAATCCAAATTTCATTGTATGGACTCACACAATGATTATAAATTCAGTATACAAAAAGTAATTTAAAAGTAAATATAATTAATAATATACAAAATGATACAATTAAAAATATACTAGCAATTTACAAAATCATAAAAGATTGTGTTTAATCCATTGAGTGCCTGTGCCATGTATATGCATCACAATGGCAGAAAATATTACCTATTTTAATATAATTAAGCAAAATTTTGGTATTATAATATTTTTTTAAATTTTAAGATTTTATACTTCATTCTAAAAAAAATTAATTTTTTAAAAAAATTTCAGTAATTAAGTTTATTTCAACATATAATTCAAACAAAGTGAATACAGTAATATTGAATATATAGAAAGAAAGGGAGAGAAAAGCTGATTTCCCAAAAAATATGCAATTAAATAAATTTTCATAAAAGCAATTTAAAATAAGAAATTTCAGTCAGAAAACATTTAGGAATCACAATCAGAAACTCGTTAAAGTTCTTTTTCAAAAATCCTAAACAGAACTGCAATAAACAATACATATAGTAGACTTCCATTTAACTAGTGTAGTTGGGAAATTAATTTTCCTAGATAATCTACAAAATAAGCAAATATCTGAATCATGGACAATATACATTAAATCTCTTGAATGTCACTGTTTGCTGCCACGGCAGAGAGAAACAATACAATTTTACAATTGCATTTTCACAATTGTAAAATTGTATTATTTCTCTCTGCCATGGCAGCAAATGTGTGTGACATACAAGAGGTTAAATATATATTGTCAGATATATGATTCAGATATTTGCTTATTTTGCAGATTATCTAGGAAAATTAATTTCCCAACTACACTAGTTAAATGGAAGTCTATTATATATAATTATGACTATAATTATGTATGTATAAAAGTGTATGTGTTCTCACATGACTGCATCTGTGCATGCATACATATATATATATATATAGTTTTGGACATTTATATTTAAAACCAATATATGAAATTTCTTAAATAATTTGACAGTTATACTCACCAACAACCATATATTAATATATTTTCTTCATCCATAGGCCATTGACATACTACAATCCTTAGATCTTGATTAATTTCATTTTCTCCAAATAAACGAACTTCTGACATCTTCAAAAAAAACAGTTTAAGAAATTTATACATATCTCAAACCTGGATTATATAAAATATACAAAAACCAAATACCAGGAAAGTCTTTTTTTTAATGTTTTTGACCTTAATTATAGGTCAGCATCAGTTACAAAAAAGAATTCTGAATCAGAATAGAATAACTTTCTCACATTTTAATACATTGAATTTGAATCAAAATACATAATGCTCTATCTTACAAAATAAATATTAAATGTAACACACAAGCACAGTTAGTAGGATGCAAATATTTAATTAGTATAGTTGTATACATAAATCAAATTGTAGATGAAAAGCATTTCTGGCTTAATGAGGCCATCTTCAGTTCACAAAGCATAAAGGAACAAGCTAGAGTTCTTAGAATAGAACAGAATTCATAGTTCAAAATACAAAAGCTCTCTTAGAGCACATGCACTGACAAGGGAACATCGCATCCGATGTGTCTGCGATTTTGCCGATATTTTTTTTCATCTGAAAGAGCATAAACAATAGATGAAGAATCACCCCTATATTGGGAGCCACTACTCTAGCGTTTGAGAAAATCGCTTTTGAAATTTCGGAAATTTTTTGTTTTACTTAAATAGCGAACGCTTGGAAATTCGATTACGTGTTGTTGTGGCGTAGTGGCTACGTCGGGGTTCCGATGGTCTGAGGATGTAGGTTCGATTCTCGGTGCTTTCTGATTCCGATGGTCTGAGGGTGTAGGTTCAATTCTTGGTAGTTTCTGAATTGTTTTTTCCCTCTCTAAACTTTTGCACTTTTTAAAGTTTACATTATATTTGGTTTTTAACAATTATTTAACAATTTTCGATAATTATTCCAAATGTTTTAAGCGATCTATGAAGAATGACGAGACTCATTTCAAAAATCGACAACTATGTAAATACAATAAAGATAGATATTTTGATTTAATTCTGGTAGATATTACAATAAAATAAAGGCATAATTGATTTTATTTATTAAAATATTTTAAAATATTGCATGATATTACTGTTAACATAGAAGTTTTTTCATTAGATATACAATCATTATTATGATATTTATCATAAAAACATCAAAAGCATAAAATATGTTGGCACCAAGAACACTGTACAAATGCAGCCATCCCACAATTACATTTGGAAGTTTTAATAATGTCGGAAAATGAAACCTGATTCATGTTTAAAAATACATTTCTTTTTTCAACTAATTTGCTGCATATCAAGCATATTTTAACATATCACGATAAATTGGTGCTGACAATTGATAATGGATTAACAATTGGATTTTGATTGAATCTTCTCTGAATGTTATTTCTCTTTTTACTTCTAATAAATAAGGACAGTTTTGTAAATGCAATATAAAATTCTTTACTTGGAGAAATAAGTAAATATCGCAAATAATGTATAGTTATCAATATATTCCAGAATACACTTTATAATTATTATGAAGAGTTATGTCCTACTATTGTATGTAATATTTGTAAATCGCTTAAAACATTTGAAATAATTATCTGAAAATTGTTAAAAATCCAAATATAATGTAAACTTTAAAAAGTGCAAAAATTTAGAGAGGAAAAAAAATTCAGAAAGCACCGAGAATCGAACCTACACCTTCAGACAATCGGAACCTTGACGTAGCCACTACGCCACAACAACACGTAGTCAAATTTCCGAGCGTTCACTATTTAAGTAAAACAAAAAATTTATGAATTTTCAAAAGAGACGCTATTTAAGTAAAACAAAAAATTTATGAAATTTCAAAAGCAATTTTCTCAAAAACGCTAGAGTAGTGGCCCCCAATATAGGGGTGATTCTTCATCTATCGTTTATGCTCTTTCAGATGACAAAATATCGGCAAAATCCCAGACACATCGGGTGCGATGTTCCCTTGTGAGTTATATCACAAAAACAAAGCATTTAAACTAAAAATTATTTATAATATACCGCATTTACATTAAAAGGGAACAAGTCTAACAAAAGTGAGCCTTTTCTTCCCCATATTAACATATATTCTTAAAGCACCATTGCCACAACATTGGAACTGTGACTAGCATGTCATCATTAATTATACAAATAATAGTATAATCAATGCTTCAATGACAGATGTTTCTTTATTGTTATAATCTTGATTGACAATCCTGGCTCGATCCCATCTAATTTTAAGGTCTATTTCATATAAATGCCTAGCCAAAGTAGCATTAAAGTTTCCTATAACAATGTCATGTTTATGCTCTTCAATTTGTTTTCTTAGTAATCTTGATGTCATTCTGACATAATCTTCTCTCTGATCAATTAAATTATTAAATATAGGAATAAGGTACACTTTCAATCTATCCATAGGATCAGCATGGCATTTATCCGTTTGTAAGTGAAATGGGTAAATTGGTAGGCAAAAACTACATTCATTTCTGAATAGCTTGTCATCTTTCCAGTAACAATATTCTTATACCTCACAAGTAGGCACTTCTTTTTGGACATTGTTCATTCCCATCTTGTTGAACTTGTTGAAGAAAAAGTAGATAGTTTTATAACAGGGCTGTCCAAAAGGCGGCCCGCCAAGCCATTTTGTAAAGTCTGCGAGGCTTTTGCGATTTGTGATATAATATTTCTTTTTAATTTTTTTTTTCCACTTTTATTTATTACTCTTTTTAAGAAATTAATAAAAAGAATCCTAAAATTGAATTATATTAACTCGATTAATTAATTTTTCTTAATTATTAGTAATTATTTAACAATCAGCAAGCTATCAATGATATTACATTTTTATAAGACTTTCAATCATGCCAATTTTAGTTTTAGCTATTTCAGTTTATAGTTTTGAATTGTGAATGTATTTTAGTTATTTTTCGGTTTCTAACACTCACCATTTCAGCGATTGTGTGACCGTTGTTGTGAGATTCTGTTTTAATTTTATTTTATTGTTTAATTTAATTTTTATTTTTACCACGAGTTAGTTTCATTTGTGAAATGAGCAAGAAAAAAACGTTAAAATAGAAAATGAAAATCGAGTATATTAGTAGCGGTGGAAAAATGACTTTTCCATAAAAAATCACATGGGTAAATTGCTGTGTTTAACGAATGCTTTCCTAACTTTTGTGATTTTGGTTGGAAAGTAATATCAACATTTGGTAGTACTGGTTTGTATGAAAGTGCATTTTCTAACATGAAAATAGTTAAGAATCAATTCAGAACCTGCCTTGGAGATTCTTCTTTTACATATTCTGCGGATAGCTGCAACAGGAATGGATGTAAATATCCAGCCCTTGTAAATGTTGCTGCCCGCCCTCATTTATCACATTAAATAGGTACATACATGCTATTTTTATATTTTTTAACTGTTTATATTTATAACTTTTTATTAACATGTTTATTGGATGCACTCTGATAAATATAATTTTGTAATAGGTTTGTTAATCTGGAAATAAAATTGGTTTCCAAAAAAACGTTATATTTATGTGTTCTGTTTGTTGAGACAATAGCATATCAAGTATCAAAGCCCCCTCCCCTTTTTTGTAACTGCGTTTCTCCATATCTCTAGTAAACACGGCTATGGCCCTCTGGTTCATTATAATTGGACAGCCCTGTTTTATAACTTTTATAATAATAAATATATAAAATAAAACAAATATCTATATATATATAATTAAATTACAATGTAACATAATGTACAATTTATTATTGTACATATGTATTATATTAATTAGTAATAAATCTTATACATTGAAGTATTACATCATGAATACACAGTTGCAATGTTAGTAATGGTTTAGATGTAAACCTTTTTTGATTAATCATTAATGCACAAAATTATATTTTTAATTCAGTAGCCTTATATATCATTTACATGTATTTAAATCAATGAAACTTTAAAGAATTAATCCACAATATACCATATTATAATTGCATTATACAGCAAACCCATCTTATTAACCACACCTCTTTTATATTGTAGTTAATGAGATGGGTTCATCATATAATGCAATTATAATATGGTATATTATAGATTAATTTTTAAAGTACCATTGATTTAAATATATATAAATGATATATGATAGTGAAATTAAAAATGTGATATAATTCTGTGCAGTAATGAATGATTAATCAAAAAAGGCTTACATCTAAACCATTACTAACATTGCAACTGTGTATTTATGATGTAATACTTCAATGTATAAGTGTGAGGCCCGCAGGAGGCCCGCAAGCCCGAGGACGATGTTGACAGGCGTTGGCCTAAAGAGCTGTGAGAGACGCACATAAGGATGAGTAATGAGGTTCGGCAGATGAATCAGAGACAACGTTTAACAAAACAACTTCCTTTATTAGAGAGACTTTCGTTTCACAATTAATAACCCGTAACATGAGAGAGAAATACCTGAATTAACTTGAATAAAATAACAATGGAAATAGTATCGTCTGTCCATTGATGGATCCACACACAGATGTTAAAGAAAGTCTTTAGTCCACCACTCACACAGTCTCTAGTCCTTAACAGAAAGTCGTTGAACGAATTCTGAAGATTCACAAATAAAAAAAAAGGGAGACGATGCACAGGTTGTAGTAGAATGATGATCAGCGAGTTGGTAAATTTAACGGGATCGGAATCTAGAAACAATCTCTCAATACCGAAGTAATCTGTAAATTGCTGAGTACAAGGTAACAAAAATTGAATCAAAGATGATCAGACAATCCCAGGATAGAACAAGAAGGAAATCGGTGAATGAATAAGAGCGTATGTAGGAGCGAGTAAAAGAGCAAGCAAATAAAAAGAGGAGTGCCGGTCGAGGCAGCACGGGCTCTGAAGTTGCGGCTTTTGAGCCACATTCGACTCTTTGATACCTTTAGTGTGCTCCATATCACAAAAATCAAAAGTTAATATAGAGCAATCTCTTTTAATTAAGAAAAAAGTAGGAGTTGTCCATTTGTCCATATAAAATAAGCAACCTATACACTCAGGAATGTAGTTTTAGCAGTTTTTTCTAACCCCTTCATATACAATTAATATTAAGCTATAATGTATTTACTGTGTGACCCACATGCCATATTTTCCATCATCATATTCTATAATCGCCTTTTTAACGTTCTGTAAGGTAGATATAGGCCTATCGTCTATAATCGCCTTTTTAACGTTCTGTAAGGTAGATATAGACCTATCAGTAGTATATATATGATGATCCCCACGATATATTTGTTTACATTTTTCTCTGATTTGACCTTGCAAGGTCATTTCTAAAAATGATTTCCGGGTTGACCTTTGAAGGTCGACTCTAAAATAGATTTCCGTGTTGACCTTGAAATTTCGATTCTAAAATTGATTTCCGGGATGACTTTGCAATTTCGATTCTAAAATTAAAAAGTTTGTTTACCATTTGACGCGATAAGGGTGGACCAAGCGAATGACATCACATTTTTAGGTTAGCTATCTGAAGTCAATTTTTACCAGTAGAGGGCGGTAATCAAAGCTAATGTTATATTATGTGCGTCAATTGTAATATCACACATTGATATTCAGTTATTTGAATATATAATCATGAATGAGAGAGTGAAATTCATTATTGTTTTATCTGTATTATCTTTGGAAGTGATTAGTGGGGTACTTTTTGTAGTTTTTTTTAATAAATCATCGATCGACAGTTCAAAACAATATTCCAATTAAAGAAATCGATATTCGAAATACAAGTTGTGATTATTCTTTACATCTGAATCGAAATATCTTTTTGCATAAATGTATAAATGCTGGAAGAATAGTGTTTGATATTCGAAAATTTACGAAAGATAGTCAACCATTAAAGTATATGGGAATTCAGTTGTTAGAGAAAGAGTTCGAATTGATTTGTTC
>AYEL01015854.1:0-37795 GCA_000484575.1 Olivierus martensii | reverse complement strand
TCAAAAGATTTTTCCAATGGGAAACCATAATTTTTATCACATTTTTTAATGACCTTATTACTTTGACCTTTAAAAGCATTCACTACTTTTAGCACTACCCAGGAGTAATAACATGGATGTAATAGTTTTCTGCTCCCTTTGGGGTGCTTGATTTCAATGAATCACCTCGCCTCTCACTATTGTGAAATTAAACGGAAACACATATTTTTAATCCCATTTTCAATGCATTTTTCAACAAATGCATTGAAGTGGAAGGGCATCATTTTGAACATTTGTTATAAAATGTTTCCCTAAAACCAATAAATCAAGCAATGGTGAGAAGTAAAGTGATGCACTGAAAACAACCAACCCTGATAGTGATCTGAAAGATATCTTTCAGATATAATACAAGCAGTTTAATGCTTGTATTATACAATACAATACAAATACATTACAAGCAGTACTTGCTACTGCAGTACTTGCAGTAGCTGCTTGTATTATACAATACAATACAAATACAATACTCACAATACAAGCAGTTTAATGGATTTTTTTTTATTGTTGTTTTTATGGATATAGAATGAAAATGGATATTTTGTATTTGTAATAAGGTGAAAATGTCAACATGTATTCAGAAGAAATCCACATTTTTTATGTTTATTGACTAAAAATACATTTCAGCTTGCAAAAATTGGGAGCCTTATTTATATTGGATTATAATTGAATTTGCATTATAATAGATTACATTATAATTAATGATAGTGTTCAAGAATCCCATCTTGAGAATCTCAAGATTTACAAGAAAATCTCAATTCCCAATTCTTGAGAAAAATTCTTAGAAAACTTGAGAATTTAAAAAAATTCTATGAATTTGTATCCTGAAAATTTCATAGCAATACATTAATTATTTTGGCCCTGCAAAGTCTTCAAGTCAATTAATCAAGCAGATAAGACATGTGGTTTCTCTGTATCACTTCTGTAACTTTATATTTCAAAAATAAAATTATTTGAAACTAATCACAAAATAATACTTAAAACAGGCATATAAAACCTTAAATAATACCTAAATCAATAAATTGTAAAAAATTCATTCATTTTATTGCAATTTTAAATATTTCTATTGTAGATGCCATTCATGTTGTGACATAGGCAGATTTATTATGACATTTACATAAACAAAGCTAAAACAAATTTCTTCCGGTTTCTGATTCAGTGATTTGTCAGGATAACAACGATGTCTATTGATTTCTATGGCATATAGGGGAGTATACTAGATAATATGAATGGGTAGGTAGTCCTCAATCATTCCCAAAAATTTCCACCTTCACTCAATGGCCAGAGATGATAGAGCTCTTAGAAAATTATGTAGCCAAAATAAGAAGATTCTAAACTTTTTTAAGAGGTATATCTGTTGATCTATATATTAAAATATTCAAATATAATGATGTATAAAAAATAAGCAGTCATATAGGCTAAAAAACTCATTATATCTATATAAGATTTGGCACAAAAATTCCATTTCTGGAATTTGGGTCTGTTTAGCAGATAAATCAATAGACTATTTGTGTGTATAGAAAACTATTTTAATAAAAACTGTCAGTAATTATGAAACAAATACTATTATTTTTTCAATATTATTGAAATGTAACCTATTATTTCAATATAATTAAAAGATAAAATAAAAAACAAATATAAAACAACTCAATATTTTTTGTTTTCATTTTGCATGATTTTTTTCTGTCTGTTTTTATTCTTATTAAAAACAAGTATTTTTTTAACTAAATATTTTTTAGAATCTCAGGAATTTCTGAAAGGGAATCTTGAGAAATAAATTAATTACTAATTCAAGTAGAGTGCATAATAAAATAAAAATAGGACAGGTCCAAGTTAACTTCCTCACAAATTTAAGTCAAGTAGTGATTGTAGTTCAAATATTATTAAATAAGTATTTGTTATATAAAATAAGTATTATTAAGTAAGTAGTGAAGGTTTGTATGTCTACCATTTTTAATTGATTGAGGCCAAGGGATAAAAAAGTAATTTTAATGTAACTTTTTAATAGCAGAATATCTGCACTGAAATTGGATGACCCTTAATGTTTATAAATATCTATCAATTAGGTCAGAAATTACTAGTGGAGGATATATATATGAGCTGTTCACTTGCCAAATCGATTAACTTCACAAAACACAAAGTAGAGAAAAATGATAAAATAATATACATTGTTTTTTAAAATTCTCTTTAAAATATAAATTCAAATAAACATTGTAGAACGTGTTATTACAAGTGTAGCTTTTATCTAATGACATATAAAATGCATAAGATAATATATCTTTGGAGTAATCGTTACTTTTATTACAACTTTTGTGTGACTGAGGAATTAATCGATTTGGCAGTGAAATAAAAAAAATAATAGTATTATCGAATTCAATCTTGAAAATATTTTTAAAAATAAGCTAATACAGTATATATTTCAAATGTTAAACAAAAGTTTGATTGCTAGACAATGTCAGAACATTGCAAGAATAAGGCCGAACGCAAAGACTTAATTAAGATTGGTTCCCACTCTACACAGCGGAAAGCAGAACGATCAAAAACCATTGCAGATAAACGCAAGGGCGTTTATCTGCAATGAACGATCAAAAACCATTGCAGATAAACACAAGGGCAATTCCGTTTGTGGGTTCCAGTCGCAGTAAGCTTCACTTTCTCCTAGATTCTTAGTGTCGTTCCCATGGTTTATTTCGTATAAAACAAAATGGATGCTAAGCAATGAAAGAAACACACTGTTTATGAAATGATGTTAACAGCTGCAGTAAATGAAAAAACAAACAAAATCAAGGAAGAGAAAATTTGGATTGAAAATATAAGAAGAAATATGAACAATGTTTTAATGCAATTTTGATTAAAGAGATGAGATTTAATGATAGAGAAACCCACCATCTCGACTCAGTCAAGATTGCCAACAATTCAACGTCACAAAATATATGGATTTCATTGGTGGATGTTACCTCAAGATTGGTTCCCACTCTACACAGCGGAAAGCAGAACGATCAAAAACCATTGCAGATAAACACAAGGGCAATTCCGTTTGTGGGTTCCAGTCGCAGTAAGCTTCACTTTCTCCTAGATTCTTAGTGTCGTTCCCATGGTTTATTTCGTATAAAACAAAATGGATGCTAAGCAATGAAAGAAACACACTGTTTATGAAATGATGTTAACAGTAAATGATGTTAAGTAACATGAGCTTTTAAATGTTATTAAATTATAAAAAACAAAAAAACAAAATGGATGCTAAGCAATGAAAGAAACACACTGTTTATGAAATGATGTTAACAGCTGCAGTAAATGAAAAAACAAACAAAATCAAGGAAGAGAAAATTTGGATTGAAAATATAAGAAGAAATATGAACAATGTTTTAATGCAATTTTGATTAAAGAGATGAGATTTAATGATAGAGAAACCCACCATTTCGACTCAGTCAAGATTGCCAACAATTCAACGTCACAAAATATATGGATTTCATTGGTGGATGTTACCTCGTCAGATTTTACTGTCGCAGAAAAGTTGAATCCATCTAAACACTGGATGATACGGGTTTTTATGCTGTGGTATAATGTCAAAACAGTGTTACTTTCGTCATGTGCATATTTTCTGCCCTGTTTCTGTGCTAGTGGGAACCAACTTTTAATCGCAATAGTGTCTCCATATGATCTGCCTTATTTTTGTATTTGGTCATTCTTTTACTTGTTTAATATAATAAATTATTTATCTTACAAAGGTGTTATTCTATTAATATCTACATATAAAAGTAACAGATTATTTTAATTTTTTATGACAATATGAACAGCTTACTGTTATTATCTAATATATACTATTGTATTAAAAAATTATTTAACTAAATTCTTAGTTAAATAATTTAATTTATTAAACAAAATTCTTAGTGTCATATCCTAGATGACTAAAGAAAGACCTTGGTTAAAACCAAAAAATTTATTGAATAAAAATTGGTTAGCCAAGACTTTCATGTAGGTGGGATCACACCTTTCTTACATATCTCTCAATTGATCATTCCAATTTAGTGATTTTAATTTAAAAGATGTAAAAATATAATTCTAACTTTGGAGAGTAAACTCAAAAAATGTCTCAGACATAATACAACACTTATAAACATTTGAATTGCATTATTGCTGCGATTTATATTAGAGTATGGAATTAATTTATTTCAGAAGCCAATGTAATTATTATTCAACAGCCAAAAAAATTTTTTGTCATTTAGTGGTGTTAAGCCTAACTATTAAAGAAATTTATTTTTGATATAAATAGTTAAGACTCGAGCAAGTGTTCTGACACTAAAATTTAAAAAAGTTGAAAAAGTGGGGTTAATCGATTTGGCTTGTGAACGGCTCATATGTATATAATATGCTGAACTTATAGACTTCTTTCTTTTGGAATGTATGTTTATAAGATTTAGTATATTATTTTTAAATAAATTTTTTTTAGAAAAATTAGACTAAATAAAACTAATACTTATAAAAAAAATTGAATTGTTAATATAATAATTGAATTTTTATTTTTAGCCAAAGAAAAAATATGATAAACAACCTCCATTTATTGATGTCACTGGAAATGAATTGCATCCTTATCAGTTGGAAGGTGTTAATTGGTTAAGATTTTCTTGGGCAAATACTACTGATACCATTTTAGCAGATGAAATGGGTCTTGGTAAAACTATCCAGACAATTGTCTTCCTTTATTCTTTGTACAAAGAGGTAAATTTAAATAAAATTTTTTAACTATGTAATATGAATTGAATATTTAGACTATTTTTATATTATATAAAAATCATTCATTCTGGAATACAGATGAATTCTACTTAATATTCTTTCAGACAATGTCCATTCACATGTATATTTAATATCCCAGAGTAAGAAAAAAATATTGTTTGTCTAGTAACAGGAAATGGTGGATATAAGCTAACAGCAGGCATATTTAGGCATGAATCTGATATAAACAAACAGATTGCACTGCCATCTATGAAATATTGTTGTACATATCAAATTTATTTTGCATTAAATATATGTACACTTACTGTACATATTAATGTTGCACACTTATTGCAATATAACATTAAACATTAATTTTGAGCACAATTATTCCTCTTCATTCAAACACTTTAGAATATTATATATGAATGGAATAAGATACACATTTAAAAATCTCATTATCATCATTATCACATGTAATGTGATTTTTAAATTCATAATATATATCGTATAATAATGTTTTAATTTTGCAATGAAAATTTTATGATAATTTAATATATTTTCAACTTGCATGATTCTTCTGTTATGCTCTTAGAATTATTAACTGTATTTTATGTATATTAAAGATTTAATCAAATTTCAGGGTCATTGCCGTGGTCCATTTCTTGTCAGTGCACCTTTATCAACAATTATTAATTGGGAAAGAGAATTTGAAGCTTGGGCACCTGATTTCTATATTGTGACTTATGTAGGAGATAAAGATAGCAGAGCTGTTATTAGAGAACATGAATTATCATTTGAGGAAGGAGCTGTAAGAAGTGGAAATAAAGCCTCTAAAATTAGGGTAAAATTTATTCCTAATTAATATACAGCATATTTTTGTTTTATAATCAGAAACCAGTTTGTTAGATAAGTTTTTTCTACAAAGTTATATGAAAAATTGATTAAACAATGAGCTCAAATGTGATTATTTTACAGTTTTTATAATTGTTTTTAAAAACATTTAAAAAAATTTTTTTAAGCATTTACAAAAAATAATCATATTCTTAGATTAATCCATTTAATGGTAGTCAGTTTCTAAGTTGAATGACTTAACTAACATGTTTAATTAATTAATTAACAGTTAATTAACATGTATAAATAATGTATAAAAGTGTATTAATAATAAAAAAATAAACAATCATACAGTGGTACCTTGGTTAACGACGGCCTTGGATAACGGCGTACTTGGTTAACAATGAGTGGTTGCAAGATCCTTGGTTAACGACGGCTTTGGTTAATGACGAGTTTTTGAAAGAAAAAGGCTGTCGTTGGTTAACGACGCATGCTTTGGTTAATGACTCCTGATTATGTGAACTTCGACAAAATAGAACTCTAAAATAGCTCGTCATTGCATCACGTGATTCGTTAGCTCAGTTGTTAATAGTTATTTTTTTTTATCATCAATTCAAATCCGACAATATTATTATTAAAATTAATAATAAAATTATAACCATATAAAAATATATTTAACTAAAAGATAATTAACATATAGTAATGAACACAAATTATTTAATTAATTAAAAATAGAGGTGTAACATTTCAATAGTTTTTAGTTTCTTAAAGATGATTTCTAGACGATTATTTTAAATTCTGCCAACAGAGTCTGATTCTATTGTTTGTTTGTGTTATATATTACTTGACACCTACAAGTGGTGTGACGTCGCAGTTTCGGATTCCATTAGAAAAAAAAAGTCTGTCTGAGATCCTACAGTTCATATAGAGATAGACAATAAATAAATTGGCACGTAAGTGTTCGTTCGCCATCAAAGGGCAAAACTAAATCTTATCTGTATGATAATCATTGAAGTATAACCGGCTAATCAGGGTTTACGGGTTCGTTTGTCAAAAATCTCCGAAGTGAATCCAGTTGTCCTTCTGGTGAAGATTGATAATCAAAAACTGTTTTCATGAACAATTTATTTTATTAATGTTAAGTTTTTTTGTAGCAAATATAATAAATAAATAATACTTTCATTAATGTTAAGTTTTTTTGTAGCAAATATAATAAATAAATGATACTTTCATATTTTAGGACATTTTAAATGAGTTTTATCTGCATTTTTAATACTTACTATGGTTGTGGGAAGGAGCCGGAACAAATTAATCAATTTTCAATTAAATCTTATGGGGAATCGTGCATTGGATAATGACGGTTTTGGTTAACAATGGTAATCCTGGAACGGATTACCGTCGTTATCCAAGGTACCACTGTATTAATATTTTAAATAAATTATTTTCCTTTTAATATGATGTCTGACAATATTTAACTTTTAGCCACTTGCAATTCTTTTGCTGATTCGAAACATCTCTGTAGAGAATGAATTAGGAAAAAATTCTGAAGAAGGAAAAGAAAGTTAATAACAATAATGAAGACTAAATTATTCACATTTAGCAGTCCAAAATATTAAATTATTTTAATAAAAACAGAAACTTTTTTGGTTTTCAAATAGTATAAAAAACTTAGTACAGTGATACCTTGGATCACGAACGTCTCGGTCCACGAACAACTCTGTCTACGAACACCATTTGCAAACAAATTTTGCTTCGCTTCAAGAATGATGCTTCGCTTCACGAACACACAGCAAGGAGCGCACGTGTGATTCTCAGCGCACAGCCTCGCCCCCAGTAGCAACCCAGTTTGCCAAGCTCACGTGGATACAGTACAGTCCCAACAACAAGTATTGATATTTTAGTTTTTCTTTATTTAATTAAATTTATCCCTTATTATGGTTCCAAAAAAAAAATTAAAAGTGTTAGTCAAGGTGGTGTTAAGAATCCTAAACATGAAAATGGTGTTCATGTTTCGGATCTCGCCAAGGAGTACAACATGGCGAAATCAACGATCTGCACTATCTAAAGAATAAAGATACGCTGAAGAAAGCTGATGTATCTAAAGGAGTGACTAGGTTAACGAAGCATAGGCCTCAAGTGTTACAAGAAGTAGAGAAATTGTTGTTAGTTTGGATTAATAAAAAGGGAATTAAGGGAGATAGCGTGAGCGAGGCTTTGATATGTGCGAAGGCTTTAGAGCTTCATCAATATTTATTGGCGAACCAGCCAACTACAAGTGATACTAGAGTCTAGGACAAAAAACGTATTATTTGGATTTACATTAATTGCAATGGGAAAAATTGATTCGGATTACGAACTTTTCGGATCACGAACAGGGTCAAGGAACGGATTATGTTCGTGAACCGAGGTATCACTGTATATTCATAATTTCAATAAATTATGAATATACGAAAAATTTTTTGCCAAAAATTTTTGTTAAAAAAATTATTTTTTAATTTTTTATTTTTTTTGTTAAAAAATTATTTTTTTGTAAAATTTGGCTTGCATAAATTTCCAATAAACATAACTCTAATGTAAAGTGGGAATGGCTCTATATGCTGTAATATACTAGGTATGATCAAAATAATTATATTTATGTTAATATCTTATATTATCCATGCTCTTACATGTTTCAGGCTATTTCTTTGCAAGATTTTTTTCAGTACTTAGATTAATGCGAATTTTCTGGAACATATAACATTGAAATATATGTTAAAAAATTCTCATTTTGCATGCTTCCATTTTAAATAATTATTTTTAGGAATCACTTATTATGAAACTATGAATACTAGATGTACAATAATACTCTGAAGTTACACAATAGGTGGGACCCACAAAAATCGCGTAAGTCGAATTCACATAAGTTGTGGTATAACTTCGCATATAAATATATATAAATTTGGTTTAATTGGGACGAAGGATTAACAAAAACACTAGAAGAAAAATATTTAATAAAATTGCAGTTCTTAATATTTTGTATTAATATATATAAAAAAAAAATTAATCACTTTTACTTTAATTATACAACCATAATTTCAGCATTTTTCCATCTCAGCAATAATACCATGACGTTTTTTGAGTTATTCTTGAGTTAAAGGATTGAGCATTTTTCACTGTATCGAGAATTATTTCATTATCTTTTATGATTGTTCTTACTGTGGATTCTGGTAGCTCAAACTTCTTTGCCACTTCATAAATTTTCATTCTGTTAGCAAAATCTATGATAACGTTAAGTTTACATTCCAAAGAATCATATTTACTTTGTTTTGACGACATAATTTTTTTAAGGATTTAGAAAACATAATAAAACAATCTTAATTTTCATCGATCATAGAATTGTAATCATGCATGTAGAGTTTGCTGGAAATGCATCCAATGCATATCACAGCAATATAGCATGCAGCAGTGTTGTCAAATGAAAAAATCAAGAACCGTATAACTCCGAGTTTGCGAAAGTTGGGATATTACTGTATATTGTTTTGAAAATTCAATTATTTTTGTTAAACATTGTATCTATATAATAGTTTTATTCTTCTGTAATTTTATTTAGTTGTAAAATAACTTTTTGAAAAATATTACATTGTATGTATTTTTTTTAATATTTACAGAAAGACTGCCCTGTAAAATTCCATGTTTTATTAACTTCTTATGAATTAGTATGTATAGATGCAGCTACATTAGGCTCAGTAGAATGGCAAGTTTTAGTAGTTGATGAAGCTCACAGACTTAAAAACAATCAATCAAAGGCAAGTTATATTATTTTTATTTAATTGTATTTTTATTTTTTTAGTAGAAAAAATTAAAATGAATATTAGAATGGAATGAATGAAAATGATAATGGATTTATATATTACAATTTTTACACCATAGCTTTTGTTGAAAATTATTTCAAATTATATTCAGTAGAGCATCATTATTCTAACAATGTTTAGATATGGCTTATCTCAAAAAATTTTATGAATCTTTTCTGCTCCTTCATTAAATTGAAAAAAATTTTAAACTCCAAAATCATTTTTATAATGATATAAAATGGATTTCCAATTTTTGCTATAACTTTTTTTTAATATGTCAGCATGAAAAATTGGGATTTTGTGGGCAATATCCCAATTTTTTATGGCTGCAGACACAAAGTTGGAAACCACTGATATAAGATGATTCAGATTAAATTTAGAACAAAATAGTTAATTAAAAATTTATAAAAATATTCATTTTATTTTTCATTAAAAAATTAATATTTAAAATTTTTTTAAATAAAAATATAAAATTATAAATATTGGTTCCTAAATTGTTCTCTAGATATACTCAGGAATAGGAATCTTATCATGACATTGGCTGCTATTAGCTAGCATTGAATATATCTAGCAGTGGGAAAAATGAGATAATGTTCATTGATTAATAGTGGTTCTGTTACTTGAACCCTAAGCAATATATATTTGTCCTTGATAACATCATCTATAAAAAAATTAAATTATTTACACAAAAATTCATTTGCAATAATTATTTTTAGAACAATAATAATAATAATAATTTTATTTTATTATATAAGTATTCTTCACTTTTGATACAACCCAATCAAATGGCAATATGACAAAATCTTAGCTATGCATTATCAAATGATTTATTGAATGGTAATGAAACTATAAGAAATGGGAAATGCAACAGATTTATAAAGTAAAAAAAGTCTGAAAACCAATAAAAAGTGCAAAATCACATAAAAATGAATGTTAAAATATGCAAAATAATTTATAAAACTATTTGAAAGCTTAAAAGTGTTATAAGTGATGTATGAGATAATTTATAGAGATTCTAGGTCTTTTTTTTTTTTAACGGTTTATTCATCTCAAGTCATTTTTTGACTTAAGTCAATATGTCTTGGAATGAATTAATGATGTGTGAGGCAAGTATGTGTGTTATTTTTGGCACCACTATATAATTGCTCTTAGTTTTCCTATTGCTAGATTTCCCCCCTGTGTATAATAAAAATATTAGGAACAATTTATTATTTTTTCAGTTTAAGGTTTTTATTTTGTTATAAATTGTAATTAGAAATATGAAAATTCTATATGTAAAATTGAAATTGATGTTAAAATTTCAAGAGAGCTATTCACCCATGTAAAATCTTTTCAAAGCAAACTTCGATTGTGGGAAAATCAGATTCTTGCAGGAAATACATATCATTTTCACTCTCTAGCAGCCCATAAAAATTTCGATAAGAATGCCCTTGCAAAGAAACTATCTTCATTAAATACAGAATTTACATCCAGATTTGAGGATTTCCATTCATGTGAACTTCAGTTCCAAATATTCATGACACCTTTCGGCGTGGACGTGGAGCAAGTAGAAATGTCGCTTCAAATGGAATTACTTGAACTCCATGCAGATGATGTTCTGAAAAGTCAGTTTCGTGAGGTACCTCTGCAAGATTTTTACGTGAGACATGTTTCCATAGATAACTATTCAAATTTTAAATTAATAATAATAATAAATTTTAATTATTTTAGTAAAATATAATTATATATTTGATTTTAGTTCTTTCGAATACTGAATTCATATAAAATAAATTATAAACTGTTATTAACTGGGACTCCCTTGCAAAATAATCTTGAAGAATTATTTCATCTGTTAAATTTCTTAAATTCTGGCAGATTCAAGTAAGTAATTAATGTTTCTCACAGATATTATTTCAAAATATTTTTATTAAAAATTATCATAATATCTTGATATTAAAATAAGAAATGTAAATGCATTTTTATTTTATTAGTGATCTTCAAGGTTTCCTAAATGAGTTTGCAGATCTAACAAAAGAAGAACAAGTGAAAAAATTGCATGATTTGTTAGGTCCTCATTTATTGCGTCGTCTAAAAGCAGATGTTTTAAAGGTTTGTGTATCTTAAATTTCAATATATTGAAAAATTTTAAGCAAAATTTTTATTTTTACCATCATATTATTTTTTCAAAAATGAATTTCATGAAATCAAAAAACAGATCAAGTATTATCGATACTAATATGGAAAGCTCCTTACGCATAGCATCATCATCACATTCACCAAATATTGAACTTCTTGCAAAAGAAAGGCAATCCAAAGTTTCTTATTAGTTATGTGAGGTTCCCTGGACGATGTATAAACAGGCTTATGGCCTACCTGCGGTCAGGGGCGTGAATAAGGACGGGTAATGAGACTGAGACAACGACAGAGACTACGTTTGCAACAACAAACATCTTCCTTTATTGGAGAGAGAGAGAGTTTTACAGTATCCAGACCCGACAATTATTATTGGAGGACAAATACCTTTAACAATAAGTCCTTTCCTTAAAATGCAGAAAATGTCCCTTTGATGAGGCTATACAGAAGATCCCTGATGTGACGATGCGTTCGTGGTGGATTTGCACTATCACCAGTTTCCTGTTGGACTCTTCCTGAATCGTGACGACGATGGATGGTGACTTGAGGTGTAGCGATGGATCTAAACAGAGATGGGCGATGACTCGGGCTGGCGTGACGATGCGTTCGTGGTGGATTTGCACTATCACCAGTTTCCCGTCGGACTCTTCCCGAATCGTGACGATGATGGATGGTGACTCGAGGTGTAGCGATGGATCTAAACAAAGATGGGCGATGATTCGGGCTGGTGTTGGATCTTGGAGAAGGGCGATGACCTTTCCTCTGTCCGTTTCTCTCTGTATTCTTACTGTCCGCCGATGCGCATTGTCGATCCCTTTTTATATCATTTCAGAGTCCTGAACAAAACGTCACATCTTCCCCGACAATCCCGGGCTTCGATGCATTCCCGACTATTGTTTATTATCTCACTTGCAGGTGGGGACTATACTTCGATAGTCCCCGGACACCCGCACAAGCAGGATCCCTCGTCTCGATACGTAAACAGTTTTGTTTTCGAGATTTACGATCCCAGGGGAGAAGTTTCGCGCAAAAGTACGAGGATCGGTCAATGCTTGACCGTCCTTTTAATTTTAAAGTTCTTTATTCTCTTTTCCCCAGCCGCGGAGAACCGAATACCTCTGACCAGCTGCGGGATAAACAACCGACAGTGGTCTATTCTTTAAAGGATATTCCCGGTTAAATTATGATGAGGGGTGGAGTGACGTTCTACATAGCGAGCTCGAATTCCGTGTCTCTACATATTTGAGCTGAATTTTCAGATTATTAAATAGCAATTAATAATCTGAAAATTATAGAACTCTGAAATCAACATTACAATTAAATAGAAAATGTGTTTTAAAAGTTTAAAATCTGATTAAAAATCATCTGTTTTGTCTGAAATATATTTTGTATTGTCAATTCAATTAAAATAGTTTAAAAATGAGAAAGTTAATAAAAGGATGTTAAATTAATGTTAAATGAAATAAACATTTGAATAAAAATAAATCAATTTGTTAACAGATTTTAAAAAATAATCTACATATAATAATTTGTTTATCCTCATTAGTGTCACGTACAACTTTCGACTAAAATAGCTTGAAGACTATACAATGAAACTTTATAAATCCTTTTGATTTGAGTTTCTATGAGCTGAACTTAAAGTTTGTGACTATTAAATATTTTTTTAAATACCCGTTTAAAAAAAAAATTAAAAAATTCAAATATAGCATAATTTTATACCTTATTCGATAGATGGGGCGATGTGTCCGCCTGAGATGTGGGCTTTCTGGTAGGTTGTTAGATCTTATCTTTCAGATGATAATTATGCATTAATTAGTAGATGAGGAGGATAATAGAATAATTAACATAACACAAAAATCAATAAATTTTACAAACATCTTCCATTTTAATAGCTATTTTTTTTTTGTCAGCGATGTAACGTGACACTGTTTTTCGCACGTGAAAATAAAATAGAATATTCCCTTTCTAATCTGCTATTTACACTGGATAGTTTTATCAAATGATTTTAGGGAAATTTAGAGGAGGTGAGCGAGTAGTTGATCATTAATCAGTCCGATTACAGTCCATCCATTTCGTTGATAGCTCATGCCTGTAATCGAAATACTATACCAAAATATGTTCATCCTTAAATTTTTCTACAAGATTTCTTAGTTGGTCAAAATTAGGAAGTTCTATTGGTGAAAACATTCGCAATGGATTCTATATTTCAATGATCATTTCTCCGAACAACAAATTAGCAAGTGTAGATTTCATCATCAGGTAGACTAAAGTACAGTAATAAAACAACAAAAGAACAATAATAGACATGAAAAATACACAAAATAACTTGCATACAAGATGATTTCGAACCGCGAGATGGTATAATTTTAATTTTGTAAAGTCCGATAATAGTAGTAGTCTACCAAACGAAAGAAGTCAATCTATAAGTTAACGATCCCAAAAAGAACAGGATTCAAATCAGTGATATATTTGAGTAGATTGATATAATAATGACTATTTATTAGAGTTAACAATCCACCCTATCCACTCATAATTTAATGCACGGTCATCAATTCCATTTGTTAAAGATTCGTATGAAAAGTATGCATATTTCGAAAACGGTACCGAATTTCACCTCTAATTCTTTTATGAACTTTCACCTATCTATAGATTATCTCTTTTGTTTCGTACAATTTTTGCGGGCTTTATAATCATTGAAATTATACCCATAGTAATGTATCTGAACGACTTTATATCCACCATGTATTGACATCACATTTTTGAGCAAGAAAAACAACTGAATTTCCTGTTTCTAAAATGTATGATCGTTTGTCAGTGGATAGAATGTCTAATGATGTCAAGAAAGATTAAATGGTGTTCATAGAAGTCAGGCAGTGTGCCTCAAGGCAGAGACACTTTCAAATGAACGGTAAAAGTGGGCCGACGAGAGATGAGGTAAAATTCTCCAGGCCTGGGATTCAAAGGGGACCGACATCATCCTGCAATTTTTTTACAATCTAATTAATCATAGAAGGAAGGTGCGAAACGGGATAATAAATTGCCCCAACCTTATAACTTTAAAATTATTTTCCCATGTAAATTTTTCTCCCGGCCCAACGACATCTTTTAACACCCCTGACAAAACACTTTAATCCCTGTGGAGTATTTTAATTAAATTCAATAGAAATTTCTGGAATTAATTGTATATAAAATCCTAATCCTAATATATCCTAATTGGATATAAAATGCAGAATAATTGTAACATTGTTAAGAAATAAGGCAACAGCAGGTAATCCAACAATGCTAAATTAATCATTGAGAAAATAATTGGAAGGAGATGAATCAATGTGTGCCAAGTTGGCGAACATGCTTTAATTCCCAGAATCACTTAAGTCAAGTGATCATGATTTTCCATTTGAATAGTAAAGAAGTTCCCAGTGGAATCAGCATATGGAATCAAATAATTAAGATTTGAGACAAATCTTTGAATTCAATTGGAATTTATTTAGAAAAAAATATTTTCTCATGGTTAATTATGTTGTGCAGCATCTTCAGGGAGTGCTTCAGATAATTTATAATTTGTACTCTACAGTTAGCCCAAAAATTCCGTAATTAATTTTTCTAAAGAAATATGCTCTTAATTAGTAAGATGAACTCTTAATCTCTTAAATTCAGTTAATGTTATAATTAGCTTACACTGTCTTTCTTTACTTATCACATCCTTCACTAGATGTTGCATAATAGCAATAAAATCTTGTAGAGAAAATAATAATTTCTAAAATTGAAAATTATATATTATTTTGAAGCTTTTTAATAAAAATAGCTTTACAAATATAAATTATATAAATACCTTATATTCATCTTTATATTTCTCCATTCCAATGTATTTATGTAATAAGGAAAGAAGTGATTTAAAGTAAGAAGAAATATTTTCTAGAATTTTTTCTTCAATTTCTTGCACAATTACTAAAAACTGGAATTTATAAATCAACAATTTAGCATTTAATTAGAAATAATTTTATCAGATTATAAAAATTACTTTATTAATTCTTAATATATAAAAAATGTAATTTTTTATTATTTATCAAAATTGTGTGATTAAATCAAAACTGTGTGATTAAATTAAATTACATATTAAAATCAATATTTACAGAAAAAGACTCAAATATACTTCAAAATTTTAATATCAAGTTATATAAGAATTAGAAAAGTTAACTGAAAACATACTCTCCCATTAAACTGTTTCATTTAATTATTCAGCACAATTTTTGTGGATAGTATTCTATGTTTATATGATTCTGAGAGTAATAATTATTATTATTATTAGGTTAAAATACCAATTATATACTTTAAATTTAGTATAAAATTTCTCTCTACAAGGAGAATACTCATTAAACAAAAATTCAACAATTATAAAAACAATTTTGGCTTTAAAACTTTTTAAAAAGCCCTCTTCAGTTACCTGTACATATAAGTTAAAGAAAAACATTGAATTGGAAACCTAAAGCATGAAATCAAATCAAATATCCACTGCACTTTCAGTGGTTTGAATTTCTAGTTAACTTTCCAATTCAATAACTTTTAACTTTTATGTACTTGAAAAGGGATTTTCATAAAACCAAAAATGTTTTTATAGTTATTAAATTTTGTGTTTAATGAGTATTCTGCTTAGAGTGCTGAATTTTATCATTTTACAAATGAATAGCAGAGAAATAGCAGGTACTTTAATATTATATTTCAAATATAATATTTATATTTGAAATATTAAAGAAATTATATTTTTTATATTTTGATAAATATACATAAGGTGATAAACATTTTACTTGAAATAAAACCAAAATAAAGACATTTTTTTTTCATTAATTGTATTTATAACAATTATTCACTTTCTTTTCATATATTTCTTTCTAAAATTGAAGCATATATGCTGATACTTGTGCTCCTTGGGTTACAAACTTAATTTGTAAATAATTTCGTTCATAACTTAGATAATGCTGTTATTTATGCCAAAAATGCTGAAATAACTTTATATAATGTATTTTATAAAATAATACAGTCAAACCTCTTTAAGCCGCCCCTCTATAAACCGCCACCCTCGTTATTTGCCTGATGAAAGCCAATAACAAATCTGCTCCTATATGTTAAAACATGAAATTCCCTCTATAAACTGCCACCTCACTAATCGCCAACGAAAAATGTCAAAAACGACATTAGATGTTCACGAAAAGATTTTAATTTGTGAATATAAAATTAAAAATCCTTCTGCTACTCAGCAATTTATTTCTGATCATCTTAAATTAAATGAAACAATGTCATTCTAGTCTATACATGTTTTCTCACATGTTACCATTAACTCTCCATAAACCGCCACCCTCCCCTGAGAGGACCTTCGAACCGATGGTGGCGGCTTAAAGAGGTTTGACTGTATATTTCACAACCAGATCAATTAGAAGTTTCTTATTTCAGAGATTTGAATAAAAACCTTCCAATTATAAAGAAAGGATTTTTTGGTGTAATCACAACCATCTTAAAATACTATCATAAGTTAACTGCATAATTTTACTTTATTTGGTTGCTAGAGCATTCTGTTATCATAATGTTTAAAATTCTTGAAATTTTTGAAATTTGAAAATGAAATTTTACATTCATAAGTACAAATGTTCATAACTCAAAGAGCTCCTATACTAAGAGATTGTACTATGTATTTTATATTTTCACTGTATATGGGGAGTAGAAGTCACCCATTCATTATCTGATTTACATGTCATAAGAAGCAATTAAAAACAATTATATTTTTTTCTTCTAGAATTCTACCATATTTTAACTGTACTTTTAACTGCATCTCTTGCTTTTCTGTTTACTCATTTCATCCTTCCAGTGGCTACATCTATAAGTACAGCTCATTCTACCCTTTCATTTAACAGTACTATTTTACCTTTATCAATATTTAAAAAAAGGAAGTTCTTAAACAAGAACCATTCTCAAGAGATTATTTTTTTGTTTCTAAAGCACAATCTTATTTATATAGGCAATGCAGCACAATATAAATTTGTGCAATAAGGCCAAAGTCATTAAATAGCTAACAATGTAGAGAAACATCTTATACAGAGTTTCTTGAAAAATTTAAATGGCAAATGACAAATAATAACAATAATCATTTTGAACCAACAAATAGGTGTGCATGCTGGTGCATTTCTACTTATTAATTGTAACACATCCTTGATCCTTGTTATACCTTTACTAAAAACATTTTGTATTTATATATAAAATGTTCTTAACAAAAATATAATAAAGGATACCATATCAGAAATATCTTATTTAGCTATATATAGGTAAACCTTGTATAACATGGAATTTAGTTCCTATAAAGCCTTATGTAATATGAAACAGTAAGAATCAATACAAAAAGAGATGTTATATTCCAAAGGTTAACAAAAATTTATAATTTTATCTTAAAGCCTTATGTAATATGAAACAGTAAGAATCAATACAAAAAGAGATGTTATATTCCAAAATTTAACAAAAATTTATAATTTTATCTTTATAACTATCAAAAGCTTAATTTTTATTTAAATTAGTAACAACTGAACAAATGTTCTATAAACTATGGTACATATATACAGTAGGTCCCCAACTTACATGGTTAATTTGTCCAAAAATTTCTGCGCAAGTCAAAAACAGAGTAAATCCAACAATGCTTTAAATTTGACATTCATGTGAATGGGCACATTAGCAAACAGAATGGCTGAATGAAATTTATGAGCATGCTTAATAAATAAGAAAAATTTAAGGTCATAAGTGATATTTTGCAAAAGAAGTAAATTGTTCAATGAATTTTTATTTGCATTTTATGGAAATTCAACAAAAATAAAGAAAGTTATGCATCTGCATATCTCTGAAATCATATAAGTGAAAGCCTACTGTATCAAATAATATAAGTTAATTTAATTTTTTCCTCTTCATCACTGCTAAGCACAATCAAATGAGAACGTTTCCTGTGCTGCAGAATAACTTATGAACTTATCTTCTGAACTTTTTCTGCAGCATTTTGTACATCATCTACTCTCTTTAAAAAATGAAAAAATTATTTAAAATAAAAGGATAGGTGAATGTGATACATACAAAAGTGCTCTCACCTGTTATAATAAAGCCATTAGAAAGACGAAAAGGTCTTTCTGGAAAAGATCTTGTCAGGGAATTGAAAATATGCCCAATATATCTAAACTAGTGAAGATAATGTCCAAAGGGAATTATTGCAAGTACCATCAGGTTGTCAGATGGCTGGATGATTAGTACTTGCAAGGAACTCATTAAAGGAACTCTTTTGAATACACTTTCATGAGTCTACTTTGATTGAGGGATCATCTTTTCATAGGGGCAATCTGATCTCAATAGACATATTTATCATGCCATAAGAGAGAATTGGGATCTTGTTAAGAGAGTGATCAATCAATCAAACATTAGATGGTCTATAAGTAACTTTGTCCTTCAAGTCTGCAGGGAAAAATGGTATTTTGCCAGTGTTGTTACAATAGGACATTGATTTTCTGGTCTGATCTCTGTTGTATCTTCTAGACCTGTTTAACTTTCAGTTATAGTCTATGGCCCTGCAGACAAGTAAGGGTTTCATTCATTCCTAAGCCTGGCAAGTTCTTATACTGAGGATAAGTCTTATATCTAATCAGCCTGACATCATTCTTATTAAAGATGATAGAAAAACTGATGGATAGATTAAGAGATGGGGCTTTAATAAAGTTCCCTCTTCATCACAGTCAATTTGCATATCAATTGGGCAAATCAATTGAAAATGTTCTCCATGAGGTTGTATCACTCACTGAGAGAGTAGAGCTGGATACAAGGAGATTGCCTTAAAGGAATTCCTTGATATTCAAGGAGCTTTAGAATTTAACTTCTTTCAAACAAATTAGCCTTGCAGCAGACATGGAATCATTGTTTGAACATTGTTGACAGGCAAATTTACTAATTTAATAAATTAAATATAAAAATAAATTTTTCAGATATTAATAATTTCAGAAATTTTTCAGATTTCTTTCGTATACCCTATTGGTACAACTGATTGAGAAACATTAATCTAGAAGACCAATTAAATATGAAGATTTGACTCCATTCATATTGATGGGTCAAAAGACTAGCTATGCAAGAAAGCATTTATGAATTTTGATTATTGTTTTCAAAGTTAATTGATTCTGAATCTATTAAATTAAGATTTTATGGTTTTGCAATTTAAATGAATATTTAAGTTTTATAAAAAATTACATATTTTCCCTAATTTACATAAGTTTACATTCTTATTTATGTTATATAAATCAATTTGTATAAATTATTATATAAATTTAAATTTGCTGTTTTGTTTTTAAATTTAAAAACAAAATTGTATACACTCAAATCAACACTAATCAGAGGATTAACCATTTCAAATTACGTAAACCAACACAGCCAAACTTCCCCTGGTGAACAAAGTAACCATTTCAAATTACATAAACCAACACAGCCAAACTTTCCCTGGTGAACAAAGTCTATATTAAATTTTTCTATGATTATTTTTGAATTAAAGCTATGGTGCCACCATCTGTTGAGTTAATAATTAATTAATTATTGCTGTTTTGCCATGGATGCCATGGATGACCAGATGGTAGCACCATAGCTTTAATTCAAAAATAATCATAGAAAAATTTAATATAGACTTTGTTTGCCAGGGAAAGTTTGTCTGTGTTGGTTTACGTAATTCAAAATTGTATATGTGTAACAGTCTAAAAATTATAATTGTGAATCTTCTATGTAAGGCAGTACATACATAATAGCCAATATAATATGATGTCTTTGTATATTACATATTGCAATATGATGGTATTACTGACAATAACTTTACTAATGATCAACTATCGTTAGAAATATTAACAATATGATTGTATACTCTCATTTCTCTGGAATTATAACTATCGTTGTAAATTACCTATAAAATTACAATATTGCATTGTATATTGATAATGATTATTGAAAAATATTTTGGATATCAAACTTTTTATACAAAATTTAATTTACATAATTTGGAGTGTGTATGTATGTGTATAATTGATAAATTTTCTTTATTTTTTATTTTACTATTTAAATGCATAGCTTACAAAATATAGGTGACAGAGCATAAAACTGGCATAATAAAACTGTTGCTTTATAAGTAATTGGAAAGAAAACCTTAAAAATGTTATTGACAAAACTAAATAATTTCACTTAGAAAACAAGAATTATATTTGAAAACAAGCACTAGCTTAAAATGGAAAATTAAATAATTTATTAAAGTGCTTTCGACTTTAACAAGTCATCTTCAGCATACAAATTTAAGTATCAATACTTAAATTTGTATGCTGAAGATGACTCAAAGTCGAAAGCGCATCAATAAATTATTTAATTTTCCACTTTAAACTAGTGCTTGTTTTCAAATATAATTCTAAATTAATAAAATATATCATATAAGTTAGCATTTATATTCTTGAAAATTTTAAATTGCTATTATAATACAAAGAAGTAAACTTACAGTTACAACAGATTCTAATAAAAATTTAACATCTACAGCCACCAATTCTCGAACTGCTTCAGACATAAAATTTAAGGAAAATTTATTTATTGATGCTTTAAAAATTCTTATAGCACTTTTAAGTTGGGAATTGGCATCATCAACTTGTTTTCTGAATTCCTATAAAGTTCAATTTTAGGATTATATATATTATTTATGCTGGCAATGCATATTTATAGAAATATTTAAATTTATTAAAACTAAATAATTTAATTATTATTCTTATCAATTAATGATTATTATTAAAGATATGTGATACCTCAACAATATACTTTCCTTGCAAACTATCCTTAAGTTCACAAATTTTATCTAAATCTTTCAAAAGATATTCTATATCTATTAAAACAGCACTTTCTTCTGAAGTTTTATGCATTTCTTCTGAAACTTTTCCCATATTTGTTTTCAATAAATTTTCTACCTGTAAATAAATTTTATAAAAATATTAAACTATAAATTGCTTTAATATATAAAGGGAATTTGAAAGTAATGAGATTATGACTGTTACTCTGAATATAAGGCTTCATAGCTCAGAGGATACTGTTTTCAAGATACAATACTTTCTTTACAAGTTATACATTTTCTATAACAGGACAAAAATTTCATAAAAGATTTCCAATAACAATTCCTGAGATCTTGCATAATAAATCTATTACTCATATCAACACTAATTCTGAATTTAATTAATTATTAACTCAACAAGATGGTGGCACCATAGCTTTAATTCAAAAATAATATTAGAAAAAATTTAATTTAGACTTTGTCCGCCAGGGGAAGTTTGGCTGTGTTGTTTGGTTAATTATAAATCTATTATGGCTTTTTTCTTGTCAGATGAAATTTTCAGATTCGTTAGTTTTTTCTCTGAGCGTTGGTAATGCCAAAACTCAGTGGGAATGATTAGAACCTATAGAATGGATTTCCAAAACTGTAACTGAACATCAATGCCATATTTGAAATGTAAAGACAAAATTATCTTTACATTTCAAATATGGCATTGATGCTCAATTGCTACTTTATTATCTTGAAACAAAAAGCATCATTTTGTGAGTAATTCTGGCTGTTTTCCTCTCTCAAAAATGTAAAAAATTTTTTAGCACATTTCTGTAAAGCTCTTCATTCAGTTTTTCATTAAGATAAATTAGGTTGAAGGATGATTCTTTTGACATCAAAGAATAGACACAATATAACCTTCTCAAGTGAGATGGAAGCATGAAATTTTTTTGAATGGTAAGATTCTTACCAAAGAAATTTTTGTTATCAAACAAAAATTTCAATTCAAATTGAAACAAATCATTCTAGGAATATAATCCTGACTTGTAATTGTACGATCTGGGATTTATGGTTTCCATTTTCAAGAATCTAATCAAATAATTATCCAACAAATATTAAGCACACACAAGCAGACCAATACTTTTAAACATTATCATTTAATCAGAGTAACGTTTTCGGCTTTAACGCCATCATCAGCTCTTACAAACACATAATGGAACATAATAAAAATGCCACAGTTCTAGAACCACAAAAATAACATTAAGAATTAAAATACAAAATTTAAAAACATTTCAAAAATTTTTACATTAATTTTAAATACCCAACAGAGTCTTACAATTATGGCTAAAGTCTAACCAAATAAAACTAATTTAATTAATATTACATTTACACATAGAAAAATATAAACTAAACCTCGTAACAATTTCCAGAAATACAAAAGAAGTTTGCTTTACAAGGTTCCCAATATAATATTGACTGAGGACGATTTTGTGGCAAAGATAATTTTGTATTTCTGGAAATTGTTACGAGGTTTAGTTTATATTTTTCTATGCGTAAATGTAATATTGATTAAATTAATTTTATTTGGTTAGACTTTAGCCATAATTGTAAGACCCTGTTGGGTATTTAAAATTAATGTAAAATTTTTTTAAATGTTTTTTAAATTTTGTATTTTAGTTCTTAATGTTATTTTTGTGGTTCTAGAACTGTGTCATTTTCATTATGTTCCATTATGTGTTTGTAAGAGCTGATGGCATTAAAGCCGAAAACATTACTCTGATTAAATGATAATGTTTAAAAGTATTGGTCTGCTTAATATTTGTTGGATAATTATTTGAACACTGATGAGAGCATTAGGTTTTTAAAGTTTTTAGTTTTAATTTGGTCTAATCCAAATATTAAATGAAGACCTACTATATACAATATCATTTATGAATAATGTATTAATTAAACTATATCACAGAAGACATTCAGCTGAATTGACAGAGTTGAAATACTTGTTTTCCAATCACAGAATCCAAGATCAAATTAGGAATCACTTCTGGAAAAATTTATTTGAAGGGTTTGTGCCAGACTTGTTGATTCCCATCATGTATACTCTGGTAGACCTCCTTAAGTATTGACAATTTGTCATAGGAGCAGCGCTGTTTAAATTAACAATTAATGAAATTGAGAATTGGTAAAAAATTAATAAAAAACATACCATCTGTGAATTCTAAAATAACTTTTATTAGAATATAATTTATTTTATTTATATGGCATGACAAACTGTTATGTAAAATTTTACAATTAAATAATGTTTTTGTTTAAATTTTATTGTTATTGAACAACAATAATGTTTAGATAAGAAAAATTATGAAACATCCTTTCTAATACTAGAATCTAAGAACGCAACTGTAAATGACATTAGGCCAAAGGTGATTGGTACTTGTCTTTTATAGGGGCCCCCGCGACGCGACTGATCGCATCGCGTCAGATAGTTTTAGATCACGTGGTTCTTTCGGTGGACGGCGAATCTTCAATTCTGTAATGTATAGTTTTTTGGAGTGAATCTTTAACATAACAGAATTGTTGATTAGTATTTTATACATTAGTCAATGGGCGGCGGTGGGCGGCGAATCTTCAATTCTGTAATGTATAGTTTTTTGGAGTAAATCTTTAACATAACGGAATTGTTGATTAGTATTTTATACATTAGTCAATGGGCGGCACAAAACATCAATATGAGATCATTCTTACTTTCTCATATCGGATCAGTGGTAAAAGTATTTACATTAGATGACGACGTTATTACCCAGGACAGCTCTTCCAGAGAGCGGTTTCCGATTCACATGATTGCTAACTACGACAGAGAAGGTGGAAGTAAGTCAACTTGTAAACTAAAATATAATACCAAGGTGGAAGTAAGTTAACTCGTAAACTAAAGTATAATACGTTAGATATTAAGAAAATAACAATAAATAATAGTGCATAATAAAATAAAATAGGATAGGTCAGAGTTAACTTCCTCACATACATAAACATATGTAATACTTTGGAACTGGGAATGTAATGATGTCAGCTACATAGTCACTGAGAAACATACAAAAAACTTTATTTGTTTTTTCAAAGCAACAAATAGTTAAAAAAAAATACTACCAAAAAAATATATTTAAAATAGATATAATAAAAATGAACTCTATTTAATATAATAAATATGAACTATAGTTTAATTTTTCTTGGTTTCAACAAGGCAAAGTCATTAATAATTGTTTGTCAATTACTCAATTTAACTGA
The DNA here is from genome assembly GCA_000484575.1 of Olivierus martensii. NCBI lineage: Eukaryota > Metazoa > Arthropoda > Arachnida > Scorpiones > Buthidae > Olivierus > Olivierus martensii. Next base: position 13,159 of record AYEL01015854.1, on the reverse strand, counting down.
CATTGGTTTCTCTTTCATCTGATTATTATCTGTTAGAAAATACACCATTATATCTTTGTAGACCTACTCTACAGCACAAAATATTGTCAAGAAATAAATATAATTAAGCTTGTACGTGAAATTGTAACTACATTTTTGCACCCCCTCATAATTTTTGCCCAAGGCAACTGCCTCAACCTAGATCCAGTGCTGATATGATTATAGAAAAAATAATATACAATTCGTAACTTTTTAAATGTTAATAAAAATTATTTAAACTGAACAATCTGTCAATTCAAACCAAACATAAGGTTTCAAAACAAAATTGTTCAGATCAAAATTGTACATCTGGTGACCTTAATTAATACCAGCACATACATTTCCATATAAACCAAATAAATATTTAATTATATTTATCTTAATAATAAATTTTATGAACCATCAAATATTTTGTATATATACAAATGCTGATTACAACAAGCTTTATTATATATGTACATCTATTAAACTATATTAACTATTATTGTAAAAATTTTAAAATTAGTTCAACTATCCTTTAGTTAAGATTGTAACTATATAATAAAAGTTTTATAGTCTTATTTTATATTCTTGCCTTAGATGTTAGCAGTTGTTTGCATGAATAATAATAATTCTCTTTTTATGCCAATATTTTGTTTCCATCTTGTCATATCTGGTAAAATTTTCATTGAGCAAATTAACCTACTTAATTATCCAAATACACTATAATATTCTAAACAAAGTCCATACTGGCAAGAGACACCATACTTTTTGTTGCAAATAAAATGGCAATTAATTACAATGATTTACTCGGTTGTTTTGAACAAGATGAGCTTGTCCATTAACTTCAATGTAAGATGGATTTGAACATATCTGATTTGCTTATTCTAAAACTATAAAAAAAAAATCATTCAGTTAATCTGGTAGGATTTAAATTCATTAGGTTTATTTGGAAATGTTTAAACCTTTTAGGTCCTCTTTAAGCTATATTTTAGCAATTTTTGTACATCAAAAAAATTTCCAAATTTTTATAAAAATTACAACATAAATCACATAAATAACATAAATCAAAATTTAAAAAAATTGCAAAAATTCTATTTTAACAATAAAGGTATAAGTCCATTTATCCAGAATGCTCCAGATCTGGGATTTCCTGGATAAAAGACTTTTCAGAATTTGAGTACCTCATCTAAAATCTACTATAATATTTAAAAATTACAAAAAATAATTTCTCTGCAATTATTTTTAAATATTATAGTAGATTTTAAATTAAGATTAAGATATTTTGATCTAGTTATATCAATTAATATTTTACAGAACTAGGAGAACTTAAAATTTTCTGTGACACTTGATACTAGATCCAGGGTGATCATAAAATAATTGACCCAATCACAGCTCACCGGAGCAGGTTCTAATCAACATATGACACTAAAATATAATGTATATGTTAATTAGACCATGAGAATGCAATTTCTGATAAAAATACATTCAGAAATCCAGCATTGCAATAATAAGACTATTATTCAAAAAACAATTACAGAAATTTAACATATGCTCCATCTAAGTTGATTACATGCTGGATACATAACACTGCATGATCAATGGTTATTGGAATCTCTAGAATTTTTTAGAATCCCTTTAGAATCTCCACACTCAAACTCCTGTGATTTCTAGCTATGAGGATATTTGAATGGATATCAGGGAGGAGAACAGTGTGGAGCCAACCTGAAGGAAAGTATAAATTGGCATGTCACAGACATTCCACAGGAAATGCTTCATGCGACCATTGATTGTGCAGTGTTGCATATCCTGCATGTAACTGACTTAGATGAGCACATATTGAAGTTCTCTAATTGCTTTTTGAATAATAGTATTATTATTATTATAATGCTGCATTTCTGAATGTATTTTTCATCCATAAATCAACATATTTTACCTGGTGGTGAAAATTTGAACTATTTTATTTTTCATTGGAAATCACAACCCCATGGTCTAATTAACATATACACCAGATTTTAGTGTCATTTGTTAATTAGAACCATTCTAGTGAGCTGTGAGTAAAATCAGTTATTTTATAACCACTCTATACATACAGAGTTGAGAATTTTAAAACCATTTCATCTTGACAATTTACATTTTAATAATAATATGCCATTCTTATGAGAAAAATTCATATCTGTCAATTGAGAATATGTTAGGAATATTTAAACAATAGATTAAAAATAGATTTAATTGCATTATATAGCAAGATAATGTGTTTTAAATAAGAGTGTAGACTATGATAATAGATAAAAAAGAAAAAATATTATATGTTATTCTTAATTTTAAATGATTCCATTGGATGATTGAAATAAACAATAATAGCGAGCTTGAAGTTGTCTTACTAAACCCTTTGCATTCAACAAAGTCACCTAGTTGAAGTATGGTGCAGGAATTCTACACTCTTACATTATGGAATATAGTCAGTTTTCTGAACATTCTGGATGCTGGGATGCCAGATAATTGGTCCAATACCTGTATATGTAAATAAAAACTTTCTTCTATAGCGATGGTCCTGAAACTTTTCAAATTCATGCCACACTTATCGACTGATAATATTTTGTTGCCACACCAACAAATTCAAAAATTATATTTAATTATAAAAATAATCTAATCTTTATTATGCATTTATGAATATAAAATATTATTGGATATAAACATACATAAATAACAAAATTAATTATGACTTTGATAAATTAACAAGTATATCAAAAAAAAATCACCAAAAAATTATATTACACAATTCTGTTTGGTAACTTGAACTGAAATACCAAAAAATTAATAAAATAATAATCACGATAATAATAATAATAAAATAAAATCGCAGAAATATAAATTTTGCAAAAGTTACATTATTAATGAGATACTTGTGCTCTTTATTTTATATTTCTTCTAATTTTGGTCTAATCTGAAACAATGCTAGTCTATAAGCCTCTTGCTAGTATGATCCTCTAGGGTAGCAATGTTCAACCTGTCAATTGTGAAATGATTTTTCATTGATCTCGTTTATTCCTCCTTACAAATTTAATTAAAACTGAAAACATAATAATTTTTTTTATCATTATTTTGTATTATTTTTTAATTCTTTTTAAGTGTATTCCTATTGTTTGTTTATTTTTCATTAAAATTGCCAAATCAATAATTTTCTTATCATTTGAAAATATCAAGAATGTTTTGGGAAGTATACATATGAAAAGTTTCCAATATTAATTGATATTATGCAAAAAATTCTGTTGTGTTTCAGATCAACATGCTTGTCAGAATCCACTCTTTCAAATATGATTGTCAAGAAATAAAAAAATCAAGAAATCAAATTACAAATGATAATTTTGAATGATTGCTTGCAATTGGCCACTGCTTCATATCAACATGACTATGAAAATATTGCAAGCTCCAAACAATGCCAAATTTGACCTGTAACTTATTTAATTTAACTTAATTCCTGTAACTTATAAGTTTTTAATCAATCTGTTATTTTTTTCTAACTTTGATTTTCCAAAATAGAGAAATAAAAGAAATATATTGGAATAAAATATTTATTTGTTATATTAAAATAATTAAAAGAGATAAATAAATTTTTAAATATACAAATAAAGTTTTTTGGGCTAGGAGAGCAGGTCCTCCAAAGCGAGTGAGTGCATTTAACTGCATAGTTGTATGTAATCAGATATCAAGTTGGAGAATGTGAGCTATATAAGAAAGTAGATTGCTGAATAACAATACAGAAAAGTAGCTCATATAGTAAAAAAGATTGAACACCATTGCTCTAGGATATCCAGTTTTGAGTGTTTTTAAATTTTTATATTAATCACAATTGAAAATCCTAACTTGCATATATATGAAATGAAAAACTATAACAATATATTTATTGCTTTTGTTGAGAAATTTTAATTTTTTTTGAACAGATCTCCAAAAAGAATTACAGGAAACTTCAACAAATTCCAAGATATAATTCCTTTTTTTCTTTGAAAGATAAATCAAAAGATGAAATATTAATTAAAAATGGCTTTCGTATACACTTAAATTTTTCAATTTGGAAAATTCTGAAAATACTTCTCTAAATTTTCAATCAGTATTTGCAAATGTTTTTTATTATTATTATTTATAGATTTTTGTGGCATTTTCATTGACAATAGGAAATAGTTCCAAATCCAGAAATTTTTTCTCAAAAGCAAATAATTTATCAGTGAATGTATGTATATTCTCATCCCATCCTTACATAGATGTAATAATTCAGATGTAATTATAGATGTAAAATAAATATATACAAATATTTAAAATATATCTGACATAATTTTGGCATCACAATTTAATTTTTAAAATAAGAAAAAATTTCATCTTTTTCAAAAATACCAGTAATTCTTCTTTGACTTCTAAAAGTCAGAATAAAACTTCTCTCCTGATAGTTACTGATCCCAGGTCTGCCGAGAGGGGGTGAAATCCGAGACTTTTATCAAGGGTCCAGCATTGATAAAAGCTTGACTGTCGAGCCCCAACGTTCTTCATATATTGTCCACGACAGTTCACAGGCCAACACAAGAGCGCACTGTCTACCACCCAAAGCAGTTGTGCCAAGAAAAACTATTTTATATATAATAGTATTTTGATAGATGAAATTTTTAAAATTTTTGGCTTGATCTCAGATGAGGACAAAAAAATTTAAAAACATTCAATGAAAAAATTTAAAAATTCTCTTTTTATTTAATATTTGTATTTTGTATGATATGAAATGTATCAAATTTTAAATTTATTGTACACTTTTTTTAATAAATGTTTAATGTTTTATATGGCTTTCTTATTAAGCCAAAATGATGTACTTTTTTAAATGCAGGCCCGGACCACAGATTTGTCACAGGCCAGAAAATCTCTCTCAGCGACCGACTGAACCACTATATTCATAGAAAGTAATGAAAATAAAAATGCATTATATTTGGATATATATATCTGAATGTAAAAATTTATTATAATTAAATAAAAAATTACATTTTTAATTTCATAAAAAGAAAGAAAATGCATTTTTCTTATTACACAAGCAAAAGTTAGAGGACTACCTGAATATATATATATACTGTATATAAACTGAATGCTGTCATAAATTTATGACAGGTTCAGTTCAAATCCCATCATCATAAACAGGTCTATGCCAAGTCTTATGAGCACCCTCATGCAAACCTAAACTTTATACCTTTTTAATAATAATAAAATTGAAAATGACACTACTACACAAAAAAATATTTTTTTTTCTATTAAAAAAATGTTTTTATTAAATGTTTTGATATAAATTTACTAACCAAAAAACAAGTGCCATTTGTAAAAATTAGTAACAGGAAAATGGACTGATGTCACTTTTATTCACTTTGTGAGTTATTTTTTTTTTTGGTCATACTGTATTTTATATATACATTATTTATCATGTTTATATTTCCAAAATTCAATTAAAATTAAAAATTTCTGATTGATCTCATGTTATATCACTGATATTTTAAGGATTTTCAATAGTTTATTTCAAAATTTGCAAATTTCAAAACTTTGTATCACCGTCAGCAGCATCGTAACGCTGACGTCAAATATGGCAGGAAATTCAATTTGAAATTTGTCCGGACTTAGCTGACGCACCCTGTATTCTAATTATGGACAGATTCCTGAGATTCATTTGTAAACAAGGAAGTTTGTTGTAACTTAGAATTTTCTTTTATACTGAACTCAAAAGTACTAAATACAATGATTGTATATACTGTATTGTGTAATGTAAAATATGTTATTAATTGGGCAAATTAATAAGGTCTTAAAATCTTTAAAATAATGCTTAATTATAAGGCAAACAATTTTGAAGATGATTTACAATCTTAAAACACTATGCTCATATGTTAAAAAGTTACATAATTTTTTAAATTGCTGTATGGTTTTTGAATTTTTTCAATGTTTGAAAATAAAATGTCATGTTCATATATGCAGAAGTTTATAACTAGAGCAATATTTGTATATCAATTAAATATTAAGATATGAACTTATTTATGACAAAGTTGATAAAATATTTTGACAGAATGTTTTAAAGTTTCATTTTTAGAAAATTAAAATGTTTTACACCCTCTACCATTTCTATTTCTACAATATGCATATGAATTTATAGAATATTTTGTTTTTTATTTTTGAATTAATTTTAAACTTTAGTGTTTTAATCAACACTAAAGTTTCAATACAATAAAAACTTTTCTCAATTTTATGTTGAAATATATGAGATCCCGTGATATGCAAGATTAAAACACTGTATTCATACTTTTATTCCATGATTATGAATATTTATATTTTTAAACTTCAACAGAATTTCAAAAATTTCTTTTCATTTTCTTCTTTCAATATAGGATTGAATAGATTATTCATGAGAGCAGAAAAATATAGTAGCATTGTGTATAAGAATAAAGCAAAAAATTATTTTTCTTAAAAAAATAAACAATAAAAACACTATTAAATAGTAAATGTATCAGAAATAAGCTTAAATATTTCCAGTAGTAATATGAAATAAAATGAAAGAAAAAATAAGTTTTAAAAAATTATTGTTCAGTTTTAAGAAATCTGATTTTTAATTAATTTTAAAGAATTAAATTATAAGTTAAGTAGAAAAATATTTTATAAGTGAATATTAACAAAATAATTGGTTAATAAAAATTAATACAACAAACACGCTAAATATGCAAACTCATTATAGATATCTTTAACTTGTAACTATAATGCAATTATAAGCATCATGACTAGAAAATGCAATATGAAAGTTGATGCACAATTATCCAATATAACAACAATGTCCATTTTATAAACATTGTTGTTATATTGGATTTTTTTAATTAAAAAAAATATTAAATTTCTTTAATACTTGAATTACTATAATATTATATTGCATTATAAAAATAACAACATAACAATTTTGAACCATTAATAAATAGTGTTCATAAAACATATTTTTGACCTATGACATAGTCGTAGGAATGAAACCTTCGGTAATTTGATGAATTTGCAAATACTAGTATTTCTTGTTTATAGTAAAACATTACTAAGTATTTTCCAGTATGCAGGAGTTGAAATTCACTAATTCATGCTTATATCTCATCATTTTTAATCAATTCACAATGACTGTTGTGAAGCATCAGTAAATCAAGAATAAATGTGGATAGTATCTGGTTCATATTCTTCCTAATTTGCATTTTTATACTTGGATCTATTCAATATTTTTCAATTCTTCTCTTGTTTTTGTGAAATTGAGTTTAAGTCATCAACATTTATTTTTATATTACTACTGTAATGTAACTGTCATTGTGATATGTACAAATGAATTTGCTAATATTTCTAATCTAAAAGAAAGGATTTTATAGTTTATTGCAAAAATTAAAAGGCATAAATTGTAATATATTGTGAAAGCAAGTGCTGTTCGACATGACTTTGGCACAAATAAATTGTGCTTTTGCTTTTAATCAAAAACTAAGAAGCAAAGATACCAAAGTCTGGGAAGTAATCCATATAAATCTAAAATTCAAATTACAGTATAGATCCACAGTAGCAAAATTGCAGCTTGTGAGCCACATGTGGCTCTTTGGAACCTTTAATGTGGCTCTATACCAGTGGTTCTTAATCATTGTTCCCCAGAACACTGATGTTCCGTGAAATTATAAAAATGAGCCTACTTGAATGACCTTAGCATAATGTGCAGTACCTGTATTTTCATTTATTTAAGTAGTCTTAGTTGAAGCAGTTTAATAGTATTGTTAATGAGAAAAGTATCATAAACATATCTCATATGCATTATTATACTGTTTGATAGTTTATTTATAGCTACCTCTTCAATTTTTAATTACTACAAATTCTTTAAAAACACCAGAAATGGAAGACTTATCAGTGCTCTCTAGATTATATGCAAAATATATCTTTATACTTGTAATAAAAGTTTTTATACATTAAATGGACCCATCTGGTAACATACTCCAAGTATATTTATTGTTATTGTTACAATTTAAATTAAAGAGTAATAATCTGAGTTCAAGAATAACTGGTTCCAATTTAATAATTGGGAATAGGTTTTCATAATCAAGTGTAGCTAAATAATGGTTTTCAAGTGTATTTTATTTTGTTCCCCCTTATATATTATTATTATTTTTTTATATTACATATTATGTTATGTTTGTTTCTTACACCATAATTTAATAATCATTGTGTATTATATCCAATGAAATTTTGAATTTATGTTGGCATTCTATTTTATATTATTCTATTTTCTGTTATGTGACTAATTAGATATCTTGTAAATCTTAAAATAAATTTTTTAATTGGCTCCTGTATAAGCTAACCCCTTTATAAAAATTATTTTCCTTCTAAAATTTCTTGCTTTATATAAATTAAATAATTTGTATAAAGCAAAAAATTTAGAATGATAATTTAAGATCAGTAATTATAAATATTGGCCTACATAACCATTCAAGCTTTTAATGAATCTGATTTAGCATTACAGACTCTCAATATTATTATCCAAATATACTACTCCAAAGTCTCAATTCAGTTCCAGGTTGGATAAATTTTATTATAATTTAAAAGTTAGTAATAAATATTAGTAATTAATAATTAAATAATAATAGATGCATATAAATTATTTGATATATTATCTCAAATTTAATAAATTTATTAATTATAGTTATTTCTAAATTATATGCATTCAAGCTTTTTGCAGTTTACAATTTACAGAATACAATAGTACCTCAGTATACGTCCACTTTGGAATAAGTCCAACTCGGTATACGTCCTGTTTGGATGCGAAAAATTTTGCTTAGTATATGATCTTTGGAATACAACCAACTCGCGTGCTAGAACTTATATAAGTCTGTTGTGTGTTCTCTTAAAAAAAACATTCCTTATATAAAAATTATAACAAGTTGTAATAGACCAAACAATGCTATTACGACTTGTCGTATTTCCAAAACATCCTGAGGAGAAGGCAGAAGCAAAGTTCTTTGGACAGATTTTTAGTAAAAATCAAATGTGATGATCCTCAACAAGGTCCAAGTAGGGAAAAGAGATAGAAAATAGAAAAAGAAAAAACACCACAATTTCAAATTCCTGAAGTTTTATTGGAAGTGTACTCTTCTTCTAAACAATAACATCTCCTCGCATTAAACTTGATTTAAAAATGTTCCATTTTTCTAAGAGAGTTACAGTTCTTAAGAATACAGAAAAATTTTGTTTGGAATATGACCGTCTTGCGTGCAAGAACTCGTATAAGTCTGTTGTGTGTTCTCTTAAAAAATGCATTCCTTATATAAAAATTATAACAAGTCATAATAGCATTGTCTGAAATGACAAGATAATATCGTATTTCCAAAACATCCTGAGGAGAAGGCAGAAGCAAAGTTCTTTGGACAGATTTTTAGTAGAAGTCAAACCTGATGAGCCTCAACAAGGCCCAAGTAAAGAAAAAATTTGTTTGGTATACGTCCTGTTTGGTATAAGTCTGAGGATCTGAAATGGATTAAGGATGTATACCGAGGTACCACTGTATAATTAAAGGGATAAATACTGCACTTGTTTGTTGCTTAAAGATTATACATTTTAATCAAATAAAATTTTATTTACCTAAAATGCTGTTTTCCTTGTTTTCCACTCCAAGTTTGAATTTCAGAAACTTCTTTTCGATTAGTTGCCTATATTAATATACAAAGAATTAAATACTAACATAAATTAATGCTCAAGTATAAAATTTAAAAAATTATCTATTAAATATGAAGCAAAAAATTTATTCTTGCCTAATTTCTTATAAATATATTTTATTTATAAGTTTATTTCACAATAAATAAAATACACTAATTTCAGATTCCTGAAGTTTTATTGGAAGCAGACTCTCCTTCCAAACAATAACATATCCTTCTTCTGCCTTCTCAGTACCATCTTAATAGGGACTCAACTCTTCTCAGCAAAATAGTGAAGTCAAATTTTCATTTATTTCATTTACTGTAATTGCTTTTGTATTTATGTATTTTAATATTAAGCAGTGTTTAAATTATTTTATACAACCTATCAATGTATAATATGCCAATAACAATAGGATTTTTTTTTCATGGGAATAGATTAATCATTTTCCCTTTATTTCCTATGGGAAAAATTCATTTGGTATATGTCCTGTTTGGTATAAGTCCAAAGATCTGGAATGAATTAAGGACGTATACCAAGGTAACACTGTGTTTTTTTAATTGATGTTTTTTTTACTGTTATTTAATATGTAATGTATAATTTTTAGTAAAATATATGCTCATGCATATTTTTGTTTTTTGTTTTATGATCTTAATGATAAAGTGTATTTTCTTTAAAAATAAAAGTACAAATTTTCTTTACAATCAATAGTGTTCCATGACTTCAAAAAGGTTAAGAACCACTGCTTTATACTATGAAAGTCAATAGTTAATATGGAGCAAATATCTATTTATTTTTAAAAAATAATATATTTGTAACTTATTATTTATTATAAAAAGTAGTATGCCTATAAGAAATAAATGTATGAGAAATATATAATAAATAATTTTTGAAACCATTGTTAATATTACCTGAAAAAACTAATGTAGCTCTCATTGATCCAGAAAGAAATTAATTACAGCTCTCAAAGTATTTGAGATTCTCCTATGTGGCTCATACTGACATGAAGTTTGACCATCCCTGATATAGACATATAATTTTTTTCACCCAATTTATTAACTTGTAACACATTATTAGCATAATATCAAAAGCCTTTATCATTTTAATTTAAAAATAATGGGAGAAAAATTATTGTCTTGGTGCCAAGAACCAAATCTTATTTTTAAAACTAAATTAATAATTTCAAATATTTGCAAATTAAAGAATGTAATCCTCACAATTATTATTATAATTTAAATATATGGGCGAGTTCACATTCATGTATCTATTACAAGTCCAGCATATTTCATTTCAAGTTGTTTATTCTTTATCTATTCTTATATATTATGTAATGTATAAATGATATAAATGAACTGTTTTAACTTTCAAATCAGTACACAAATTGAATCATATATAATATACAAAATTGCAAACAAACATTTCAATTAGAAATGATTTTATAAAACAAAGAATTTGTTGTAGGAATTACTTCTGAAGATGAACAGATGAGTAAAATAATCATTGAAGAATGGATTTTCAAAATTAAATTCTGGAAAAATTAATTCATTAATTTCCTTGCATGTCTATCATTTTAGAATACCGTGATGGTATGATCCACAATTTTTATTGGATATCATGAAAATTCATAAACTGATTCAAAAGTTATTAGGAAATTTTACAAAAGTTTAATTATCCTCCATTTTTAAATGATTCAAGGTATAATAATATAAAGTAAGGTTATGAGATAATTTTTAACATGTACTTCATGAAAAATCTATTAATTTAGGGAAAAATTTTTAGGGATATGCAGCCTAGTGATCTTATGATTTTTCTTTCCTAAAATAAAGCAGACTAGTAAAAAAATACAGACTAATAATAGCGTTTACTGTTTAAATTACTGCAATCTGCTTGAATTTGTAGTAATACCCCATTATCGTGAATTTTATAAGTTTCAAGATAATTAAGACTTCTGGGCTATTCCACTAACAAAATTATAGTCAAACCCTGATAAGATGTCACCATCTGTTTGGGGATGATTTTGGCAGCTAATTGGAGTTGGCAGTTTACCAAAAACACGTGTAGTATAGAAATGAAAATGAACTCTGAATTTATTAAATTTAATAAAATACAGTACATTTATATTTAGCATTCAAACTTAACATTTTTAAAAAAACCGTATACCTTACAGTATAGTATATATACCGTATATGTACAGTACTATATAGAAAACATGTCCAAGTGCTGTTCTTATCCTCTACTTTGAGTTCTCTGTAGAACACAATGTACATCAGGGGTGGGCAATTATTTTCTGCTGCGAACTGGATAAACAATCTCCAGGATGAAGCGGGTCGTATAAAAATTGAAAAGTGCTTAACGGCGAATTTAAGCTTATGATGCCGTCGACAATTCCGTTGTTAAAGAACCACGTGATCTAAAACTATCTGACGCGACGCGACTGGATGCGATCAATCGCGTCGCGGGGGCCCCTATAAAAGACAAGTATCAGGTGATTTTCGTTTTAGTTAAAGTTGCGATCAAAGCTGCTATTTTTTGAGAACCTAATATCGATGTTAAACGAAGACCAATTATGTATTTTTTCTAGGTTATTTTTACACGATTGTTAAATTGAGTAGAGTTTTGTAGATTAGGCCTATAAAATTTTCAAAAGATATGAGTTATTGCTCCCTTCTTATATGGTAACCTACATATTTGAGTAAATTCTTCAAGTTAAGACTCTGTACCCACTTCTCTTACAGTTGTGAAGTTAGCTTCTTTTCTTACGAAGCTAACATAGCTAACAAACTATTTCAATACATACTTATTACCATACTCACTCTAGTCATAAACTGATAAAGTAAACATAATTTAGTCTTTGAATAAAGTAATGCAATACAATTATCCATGTTAAACTGCATTTAAGCGTATACTTCGCTTAATTCATAATAAACTAAAATAAAATTTCAAAATTATTGCATAGTGACGTCATTGGGATGTCACTAAATAATTTTTTTATATATAGTACTGAATTTTATTATATTAATTTTATATTTATGATTATTAGACTAATTTTACTTATATATAATTTTATTATGATATTTTATTAAAATTATTTATACAGTCAAACCCCGATAAGATGTCACCATCCGTTTGGGGACGATTTTGGCAGCTAATCAGGGTTGGCGGTTAATCGAAAATACGTGTAGTATAGAAATGAAAATGAACTCCGAATTTATTAAATTTAATAAAATACAATACATTTATATTTAGTATCCAAACTTAACATTTCTAAAAAACTGTATACTTTACAGTATATTATACGTACCGTATATGTACAGTATATAGAAAAGGGTTTTTGATTATTGTGATTATGAAGATTATAAAACAATCATTCATATAAGAAATAAAGTAAGTTTGTTACTTAAAAATGTCCATTTGCTAAGAAATATGCAAATTAAGAATATTTTTTTTTTTTTTTTTT
>AYEL01015686.1:0-23294 GCA_000484575.1 Olivierus martensii | reverse complement strand
TCACCCTGAAAAATACCACATCTAATGTGTATGGGTTCTGTGGCTACGTGATTATTATTTATGGTGATGTGCAGTGTTGTTCTCCAGTGTTGCATTATGTTTTGTAGGAATATGATATATTTGGTATTGATTTTATAGAGTTGTAGTGTCTGTATGAGCCATGAATGTGGTATGCTATTGAACGCCTTTTTGTAATCTATGTAAGCTGCGTGTAAGTGTCTGTGCTGTCTGTGTACTTGTTTTAGTATTGTTGTGTCGATGATCAGCTGCTCTTTGCACTCCATGTGACCTCTACAGCAGCCTTTCTGTTGTTCTGTGAGAATGCCTCTATGGCAGCCTTTCTGTTGTTCTGTGAGAATATTGTTTTCTTTGACTTGCTGTCGTATATTTTGTTGGTGATACATGAGGTTAAAATTTTATATAGTGTTGAATATTTTGTTGGTGATACATGAGGTTAAAATTTTGTATAGTATTGGTAAACATGTGGTTGGTCTGTATTGTGATGGGTTTCCAGTATTTGTGCTCTTGGGTTTCACGAAAATGATGCCATGTATAAGAAAGGAAGGTATGTTTTTTGGTTCATGAATGAGATGTGTGAGATGTTTGGCCATAAATCAAAATTTCTCAAAGAAAAGAATATGATGTAGTAAATTACTTACTACATCATATTCTTTTCTTAGAGAAAACTATTGTAAAGGATGTTAAAAAATAAAACTAAAATAACAAAAATAGTTTTGAAAATTTTTCAAAATTTAAGCGATACATTGTAAAAATGAAGAAAAAATAAATTAATATCAGTGTCATTAGGTCTATCTGAAATTTGTAGTTTTATTTTTAAAATAAAACAACAAATTTAATAAAACAAACTACAAAATTAATAAACACAACATACAATGTTAAACAACAACTACGTCATTTAATAAGATCACTTACATAAATAATGAAAAAATATCAATAGATTTTACGATATGAAAACAATTCCTAACTCGTTATACAATGTAATGTACATAAATTAATATCAGTGTCATTAGGTCTATCTGAAATTTATAGTTTTATTTTTAAAATAAACACAACATACAATGTTTAACAACAACTACGTCATTTAATAAGATCACTTACATAAATAATGAAAATATCAATAGATTTTACAATATGAAAGCAATTCCTAACTCAATACAATGTACTGTACATATTTCAACTTATATTTAGTTAATAAAGTAAAATATTCTATCAAGAATATTGTTAAATTTTATTGTAATTAAAATGTATTTCAGAAAAATTTTTATATATATATATATACACACTAGATGTAGAACATTTAATCTCTATGCATGCACAGAGATCAGTGATATGGAAACGTTTGGAAAAGACATGGGGGCTAATCCTCGTATGGCCACTCTCTACTTGTAGGCTCTCTACGTCCTTACTCACAAAAGCGCCACATATCCGCATTTTTGGCTATCAAGAATATCCTGACGCCACAGTCGCTCCGCGGACCCCACATATTTAACATAGCTTGATCATAGCTATAAACAAACAAGTTTCACATACTGAGTGTGAAAGTAGGATTTTATGAAATCTTATGTTGGTATTATCATTTTAATCAATAAATATGATATTTGTTATTACTTAAATATAGATATTTTCTCAAGAAAAGTGACAAAATCAATATTGTAAGATGTTCAATAATGCAAAATAAAACATAACTGCTGAGAGTTTATCAGTTTTCTGAAATAATAAGTATGTCAGTTATCTGAAATTTACTATTTCTATACTGATATGGAGAATTAAATACTTGTATAACCTGTTTTTGTGTTTCTATAAAATCACACTTTTTTAACATATCACTTGCAAGGTATATGTTTGAATGATTTGTGAACCTAAATTATATTTATTTATACAATACATAGAACTTTCTTAAAATTTTTATTAGGATCATTCTTTTGCATTATTAAAGGCTGCTGTGGAAAATAAAATTGAATTATAGTATTATCCAACTTATATCTGAACTTGCATAAAAATTTGTTTTTTGAGGTATAGTTTAAAAATTTATTGGATTTACAAGATACAAGTTCCAAGCATGTTGATTTACAACATTTAAAAGATTGTATTACTTTATTTATGTTTGATGTATTGTTTATTGATCTTAAATATTATATTACTAGTACAGTATAATACCATGTAATGTTGTCTTGCTTTCAATCAAAGAGCAATATGATGCCATAGCATGGTATAGATGCATTAAAGCAGACCTGGGTATTATTTAAATACTTTTTCAAATAATTTTTTATCTTATTTGATTGGCAATTATTTTCAAATAATTATTTGATTGATTACAGTGAAAACTGACTTCGCGACCACCTGTATAACAAGACCACCTGACGTGACGATCACAATTTTATGGGAACCAAATTTTTCCCATAGAAATAATGCTATTTGACCCTCCGTAAGATGACTACCTCCCTAACGCGACCACGATCATCAGTTTTACAGACCAAATACAAAGTGAAACCGTCTATGACGACCATAATTTTTTAACATCACTACTAATTGACTATAGTTATTGTTTACATCAGTACCATTTTCTGTTAAATTTCATTTAAGCCAAACCACTATAATTGAAAAAAACACCGTAGGAATTTTCCCCCCATCACTCATGCACAGAGCCAGCCCAAGGCACGATGCAAGTGATGCACAGCATCAGAACGCCACCATATGGGGGCGCTATAAAAGAACTTTGCAGCAAGGCGCCGACTACACTAGGGCCGGCTCTCTTCATACCACGAGAATAACGTAGTGCTGGAATGACGAAATCATAACATCATTTCTATTTAATCCGATATCTTTTTAATATTCACGTTCCTTAGATTTGTATCTATGATATGATAATTAAATTTTGTATTAAAACGTTAAAAGCATAACTTGAAGATCTATGGAGAAGTGATATAGGGGATGTTCGTGTTCTAGCAAGGGTATTGATCAAATGTAATCTCATACCCGTGTGATGCTATCATTACACTTTGAATATTGAAACATGGCTAAAAGGCAAGTTAATGCCTTGAATTTAGAACCACGAATAAAAATTATTGAAGATAGTAAGAAAGATCTTTCGCAATGTTCATTAGCAGAAAAATTTAACGTGGAGAGAAAACAAATCCACAAAATATTGTCTCAAAAAGAAATTCTGCCTAAATGGAGGAACAACGGAAATTGCAACCTTAAGCAAATGACATCCTGCAAGAAACTTGTTGAAGGATTAAAAAACTGACATCAACAATAAAAAAATAATGAAAAATTGTTGTCTCAATTAAACGAAAATAGAAATTATAAAAGTGGGATGCGACAAAGCATTATTGATAGTTTTTCCCATATTATTAAATATGTTGTTTTTGAACAAATGATAAACTGTGTTATAAATTGTAACAAAAAACAAAACTATACGCTTTGTTTTATAAAGTGTTAAATCATTTTGTTTCATTTAAACATGCTATATTATAATTAACCTGTATAAAGACCAGTTTTGATAGGAACGGGAGGTGGTCGTCTTACACAGGTTCTACTGTATTTGAATCATCAAATAATTTTTTTTAATTTGTTTTATATAATTTCAAATATCAAATAATTAATTATTTGTTATCTTATTTGATACTTCAAATAATTATCTTTTATCTTATTTATTATTTGATTGCTTACACAAAATAAATGCATTCTAAAGTATAAGATAAGATGGATTGTACAATTGTACATTTTATTTTATCTGTACAATATGTTGAATATGTGTATAATTGAAGAAAATGTGTACAAATATATAGTTGTACAAAACACAATTTAGCGAAAGATCTATAATAGCTGTACAGATGCACAGTTAATACAAAATGTGCATATCAGATATACAGTTGATGAAAACGTATACAAAATGCCTATAATTTAAAATAATATGTATAACTAAAGAGATATACAAAATGTGTACAACTATTCAAAATGTATAAAAAATGCATAAAATATGCTGAATAGATGTATAAATTGTACACTTGTACAAAATATACGCAATAGTTTACAATTGTACAAAATGACGAAATAGATGTAAGTTGTACAAAATGAACGCAAAAGTTACAATTGTACATAATGACGAAAAGATGTACAGTCGGTTGCAGAAAGATCCGAACATTAGCGGAAATGGTTGGGCTTTCCTACAATATGCAAAAACGGACTGCGTAATTACTCCAGCAGTAGATCGGTGTAAGTAGAACGTGGTAGAGTGTCATGCAGGCAGTCGCTTAGCAACGGGGGTAGGAAGGTGCATTGAATGGGTTTTACATTTATACGACAGGACACTATTTCGTTGACTATCTTTTATTTTTATGTTTTATAAATACATTAGGTAACATAATAAATATTAATGTAGCAAATTAGGCATATAAAATTACTGGCAATAAGCCAAATCAGACAATAAGTCGAAGTCCGAAAAGTTCGGCGGAAAGTATCCAGTATGCCCTATATCTATAAAATAAAGGCAGATGAAATAGACCTTCCAAAAAAGAAATAATGGCTGCATTTGAAATGATTCGCCAGGGGTTTCGATTTGCAAAAAATGTGCCCGACAATATTTTTAAGTTGCTCAATAAATGCGAACATTTTTATGAGGCTGCATTGAAATTACTTCAGCAAGATATTCTAAATTACTTTACATCTGATAATTAAATACAATATTCTAAATTATTCTAATTTATTTTGTTTAATAAATACATGTTTTGTCCATCTATTACATGCAGTAGACTGTAATACATTAATATACTGTATATATATTTTTAAACATTAAAATTCATTTGTATATTTTTCCCAAAACCTTTTTCAAATCATTTAAATTGGAGTTTTACAAACCGTGAGCCACCATCGCCGCTATCAGGGGGCCACGAAAAAAGTGATACGGATAAAATATCACTTAACTACTATACTGCATTAGAGTAAATTCAGGTTTCTATATAACGAAGTTTCTATATATCGAAATTTTTCTAAGACACCTTCAATTTTGATATATGGCAGTCCGACTGTATTTGACTTTCTTGAAAGTCCAAAATAATAGTTTCCTTTCAATCTATGAAATGGTTTGGCCAATAATTAGGTAAATATCTTAAGGTCATCATCTTACCCCAGTCTCCCCTACTCTTGATATTCAACAGCTGGTTGTAAAAAGAGCAGGGCTTCAAACTCTTAGTAGTACAATCAATAACTTTGCATTAGATGGGAACAATTTTAAAAATGAATGTTTTTTTTTTATTAACAGAAATACAACTTTAAAAAATATTGTAGTTTTTAATATAAATTAAATATGATTTTTAAAAAATTATGTTACTTACTAAATCTTAAACGTGAAATTTCATTTGGATCTTCCCAGAATGGACCTGGTCCTGGACCAGGTAATGGTATTGGTTGAAGTGGATAAGGTATTAATTCTGGTATAATATAGCGCTGCATTTGTTTTCTTATAGCTTTTTTATTCTCAAATTCAGATTTATATTTCTGGAATAGAAAGAAAATGATAATTAACATTTAAAATTTCAATTTCTATAAAATCTATGATTTTACCTCTTTATAATTCTTGACATTTGAAAGATTCACTGAAAATAAAAATATTTAATATAATAAAATATTTGAATTTTTCTTCATATTTTTTAAAACTATAAGTATTATTTATCATGAAAGGAATAAGAATAATTTACCAAAAGGAAAATCCTGTTGTAAAAGATTTTTCCAAAAATTTGGAAACTCTGCTAATTCATTTAATTCTGTATTCACACAGGCTATCCTTAACAATGATGGTGCATCCAAAAATGACAAGATGTGTATCTATTAAAATAATATATGAAATTTATTTAATAATGTATATTGAAATAATCATAAAATACAATAAAAAATAATATTTTATTCAATTCCATATCTAGCATATTCAAAACTCATTGCCTATATCAGTGGTTCCTAATCTGGGATAGACATACCCCAGTGGAGATATGTTCAGGGGTACCAGGGCATACCATGCACCAAGACATTTGGATATGCAAAAAAAATGTTATATATATTAATTACAAATATTTTACTAGTATTAAGGGTACAATTTATAGAAATGAACTACCAAGGGATATGTAAGTGAACAAATGTTGAGAACTATTTGATCATAAGCAACCTAGATCAGTAAGACCATCATTAATAAGTGCCACTAAAAAGCAAAATTAACTTTATTTTTTAAATTAAAAGTTTATTGCTTAAAGAACCAATAAAATAGCAATCAATTTAGTCGTTTAAAATACTTTAAGGTCTTATCAAACCCATTCTTTAATAATAAAATATAATATATAATAATAATAGAATAATAATATAATATAATACAGTGTGTGATCAGTTAATGAACATAATCTGTTCAAAGACAATGTTCATTAACTGATCATCGATTTACCATAGGTTTTTATGGGAATTTGATTAATTCATTCTGGAGACCCAAAAAAAAAAATAAATAATTATATAATTTCTTAATAAGTTTATTAATATATAATAACCATAATATATACATACATAATCTTGCATTTTAATCTATTATGTTTATTTTCTGTTAAAGAATCATCCAATTTGGATTGCTTTTCTCTCGTCTTCAGGATTTTTCGGAAGTGATTAATAGCATTGTCGTTTGTAGAGATCCCCAAGCCTATATTGACCTCAACCTAGTATGGGTGCATTCTAAGACCAAAATGTTGTAAAATCTCTCTCTTATCTTCTTTAATAAATCTTTGATTTGTTTTAAGTTGTCTCCGAGTTCAATTTAATTGGGAAAAACTACTGTTCTCCCATCTGTATCCATATGTCCACGAATGCAAGGCCTAAGTCTGTCATTCCATTAGGTTAGTTAAGCTGGCATATCCTCATGAGATATTTTTATCTGGCAGCGGCCACTTATAGAGCTCATCACAGGCTGATCAACACCATGATGGGATGGTCAATCAGATGATTGAAGGATGAAATTCCACGAGCTGGGCCCGGACCCATCCTGAAAATTGGAGGAGTGGGACCTAGATCCTCCAGGAAGGTAAGCCACAGCTTTACCATGTGGCCATCCAGCCAATCTGTCATTCCATTAGTCTGCAGGTACCACAGTTTGTTCTGGGAAATGTTCGTTATCTGAATATAAAAATCTTTCGCGAAAGTGTTCATTATCCAATTTGTTTGTTATCAAAATGGTTCATTAACCGATCATCCACTGTATAAGAATAACAGAATTCAGAAAGAAAAAATAATTTCTACCAGTTGTAATTCAATTAGTCTGAGAATAATATAACATTTCAATAAACATGAAGTTTGAAATAACAAATGAAACTAATACATGATATAATTTTCCAATTAACAAAAATTCTTCCTGGGACAGTATACTGAAGATCAGTAAAATGGTCAATTTTTCATTAGGTACAGTACATAATATCACAGCATTACGAATTTCAATATTCCTCTAACAAGTATGTAAATCTTTTTCAAATAGAAGAGCAGAAAGATATATAGATTCATAAGTGTTAATGTTCTGGAAATATGAAGGTTGTTTTAAAGAACAATTAAATGACTGAAACTGTAGAAGAAATCAACATGCAGATAACTAAAATCAAGTTTCTCCTAATATACTGTACTATATATGTTTTAAAAACTATGCCCAGGCAATACCGGGTACACTTTGCTAGTACACAATAATTTTACATAGAATAAAATAAAAATAACATTAAAATGATATACAACAAAACAATAATTCATGATATTGTAAAACTTAAATATTATGGCTGTTTTATCTTCCTTTTGTTATTTTTTTCTATAATATAAAATTATTGTTTTATTCACATTTTTAATTTATACTATTTTCTAATTTACTCTTAATATTTTTAGATCAAAAATGCTAATTTTAGATTTAATATTAAGCAGAAGGTAATATGAAGTTTGCATATTAAATAGGGAAAGTATACTAAAATAAAAATGCTATATGTGAATTTCTACTTCTGCAAAGATATTTGGAATATATTTTTTGCAAATCTTGAGAGGCTAGTGTGTATGTTTTAACAATAATAATATCTAAAAATATTGTATTAATCAAAATAAATAAAATTTGACTTTTTCTAAAATTTCAAATTTCTAACAGAAAAACTTTACTTGAGCTTATTAAAACATAAATTTGAATAAATTAAAAATTCATAGTAATTATAATATTACTTACTTTAATATCTGTTGGTAAGGAAGAAAATCCCCAAATTGGTCTTATCTTAGATACTAAAGGAAATATAAAAATTTTATTTAGTTTTATTCTAATTAATATTAAATAAAAACTGATATTGTCAATGTCAAAGAAAGATTCAACTAGTAAAAGGGCAATAAACATTATAAGATATTATAATAATAATATGTCTGAAACTTTAAAAACATGACCTCTATCTGCAGTTGCAAAAATACTATTTATAAATGCTTATTGTTTTAAATTAATATCTTCTGTTGTTATAATTTAAAATGTTTTCTTTGTATCATTTTTAAATATAAATTCAGGTAAAGATAAATCTTGAAACTGAGTATTCAACAAATTTTAATTAGATTTTTTCACTTATATATATATATTTATATGCATATGGATTGTAAAAAACTTCCCTCAATATTACTGCTAATTTTTTTATAGGAAGTTCTTTAATTACAAACTTTTATACATATAAACATGATATTTTTAAATTTTTTAATTTTTCATAATCTTAAAAATTATATTAGCAAAATAGTCTAGCAGCAAATATATCATAAATAGTCAACAGTCAGCACAAAAATCAGGAGAAACTGATATTTATGCTGACTGTTTTTACTTTATTTTACTTTTACAAAAATAAAATAAATGTTTACTTTATTTTTACAAAAATAAAGTAAAAATTTTCTTTTCAACTTAAAATAATTTTACACTTGCATTAGTTAATATTAGCTTTATTTGAAGCACTTTCAACCCTCTGGGTCCTCCTCAGCAATCAGAACAGCATAATATAAACTTTAGAACACTGTTTTAGAACTCAATTCAAAACAAAAACATTCAATCATATCTATGGCAACAAGTTACATATAAAAAATTAAATTAAATTACTAAATTATTGGAAATAAATAATTTACATTATAAAGAATATTAAAGCATTATAGTTGCTAAGAATAAATCAATTTTTCTGCCTGCATTGCAATACTTCTTTACATTACGCTCATGCCATGCTAGATTTGGATCAATAGTATTTATACTATTATTTTTGTTGTTTTATTTTTATAGATTTGAAATGCTTCCACAAACTCTTACTAGATTTTGGGTCATCTTTAACAACTTGACATCATTCCATATGGCCTGTGCATCAAAGTTCAAAAGTTTTTTGTTAGCACCATACACTGCTGTCTTTTTTCCACATCCAATTTTATGTTCTTTAATTCTTTTTGTATTGACCTAGTAGTACAATCCAATATGAACTTCACCACTGGCTTGTGTTGTTTTTTAAAATTACTTCATACACACCCAGTTATTTTAATTTTTATTTAATGATCTTTATCATTTCATTATTTCTCCTAGAGATGAATTTCTTTTTATCTGCTTTTCTGATCTTTTTTCTAAATTTTAAGAGTACAGGATTAACGGTCCCATCTAAGTTTCGAGTGTTTTCCTTGTGGCTCATTTTTGGCATGTGTTATTTGACATTTCTTCTCAATCTGTTTCCATATTTTCATTGTAGTGCTTCAATTATACCCATAGATCTCTGCTTGGTTAATAATCCACTCTAATTCTTCATTAATATTTTTTCTGGTACTACAATGTGTTATAAGTCTCTTCAATAAGGCTTTAAATGCAACAATTTTTGTGCACAGGGGTCTTTTGATGATGATCTTATAATCAGTGATAAATATGTGATTGCTGAGGTGAACCTAGAGCAGCCATTCTCAACCTGTGGCCCAGCAAGCTTTTATGTGCGGCCTGGAATGCACAGTCATGAATTTAATGAAAGCGCGGAATTCTTCTCCCACAATCAAAAAAAAATTCTGATATTAAAAAATTTTTTTAAATCTGGAAAAATTATAATTTTCCTAATTTGCTAAGTCCTTCTTGATGCACTCATAAAATTTTACAGGTCATAGGTCAGTTTGGAAAACACTGACCTATGGCATTCATGAATTGAGAAGTCGAGTTTTTTGTAAGCGATTTTTTAGAAATCACTCTCTTTTCATGTGACACCAACCGGTTGCCATCTGCTGGATATAGCATGTTGTGGCCCGCTTAATGTAGCAAACAAATGTATGCAGCCCGAGGAAAAAAAGGTTGAGAACCACTGACCTAGAAGGTCAAAAGTCCTTCAATAAAATTATTTTAAGTTGAAAAAGAAAATTTTTACTTTATTTTTGTATTTTCCCTGCTCTCTGTGCTGACTGTTGATGTTTTTTAGAAAATGGAGCAGCATAATTCAATTGAGAATCATATAGCATAAATGCATAGTATTTAATATGTTACCATAGTATTTCAAGATTGCGGACTTCCACACAAAATCCTTGTTCTATAATAGTGTTTTTTAAGTTGTAGTATACATACGCATAAATTGAGGTATGCAATCTTTGTTTAAGCAATCTAGATATTTTAGCTATGTATTCTTTGTTCTGTTTGTTGTTAATGTTAATTACTGGTATTAGACACCTGATCTATCAAAATTTGGGGTTCTTTTAAGGACCTCCATCTGACAGATCAGGTGTCTACATAGTACTAGTGCTTAACATTAACAATTACAAGAATGAAGAATGCATAGGTAAAACGTCTAGGTTGCTTAAAAAAAGATTGCAGGAACATAAATGCAATATAGAAACAGGTAATCTAACTAAGGCACTAGCTAAAGAATTATATGAAATATATCTGGAGATAAAATGACATGAAGCAAGGTTGTGAGACAGGTTGTTAACCTAAAGAAGCATACACTGCAGAAGCATTGTGGATAGACAGGAGAAGATAGTCATAATAAGAACACCTCAGAAACTGTTTCATTATAACAACAATGGTGTATAAAAAGTAAACTATAACTATTCAATACTTCAATACTTATTCAAATATGCTTTTAACAATATTTTAATAATTTTTAAATAGATTTTTATACTTTATTAATATTAATTACCAATTGTAATAAACTGCCAAAAACTATGACATAATTCCGGTGGGGAATGATGTGCTATATGAACTATGATTTTTAAAATATACAATCTATTCCATCTTTTATAAATATGTTAAAAATGAAGAACTAATGATGACCTTGTTACATCAAAAACATTTTTATATTTTGAATTTTTATGTATATAATATGTTTATTAATAAATTAGTGACTTTTTTTATTAGAAATTGCTTGAGTTATAAGTTATTTCTTTAGATATCTTTCAACCATATAAATTTAGTTTGTTCCTGATTGTAAATATAAAAATTATTAATGACAAACATTGAAAGAGATATTTAAGAAATTTGTGTGATTTCTTAATCTGGTTTTGCAAATAAACTAAAAATAATTTATAATTTCTTTATATGTTAATATTTAAAATTAAATAAAAAAAGGAAAGAAGATAATAATAATAATAATAATAATAATAATAATAATAAATTATTTACTTTCTTGAGATTCAATTAACAATGGATAACCAACTTCATTTTTAAAAGAATAGGAGAGTTCTGGTAAATTCTTGTAGATTGATTTTTTTTCTAAAATAAAAAAAATAAATAAATTGTTCAATAAGAAATTTTTAAAATAAATCTTAGGTATCAAGTTAACAAGTTTATAAATGATTCATTCAAAACTTGTGAAAATAAAATAATTTAATTATACAACTTAACTAAGTATTTTTATGCAATTCACAGCTATTTTATTTTTAATTAAAATATAATTATCAGAAATAAAACTGGCTTACACCGTATGAAAGCTTTTCTTTAGTATAATATTATGGAATTTTTTTCAGAATTATCTGGCAATAATTACAATTGTAAATAATTTTTTAATTATTTTCATATCTGTATGCCAGAGAGAAAGGGGATCTTGTCACAAAAGTGAAATTTTACAGGAGAGCAATTCAAAGGTTTTTTTTGTGTTTCTTTATTTCCAGCTTGTTGGTAATGAATATTTTTCAATAAACCCTTGTACATTTATTCTTTGGACTATTGACTTTTAAGTTATAATACTGTAGGTTTTAAGGTTTATTATTTTTTTAAATTTAAAACATGTTAAAAAAGTTTGTAAATATAGTATCGTTTACCTTTGAATATCTCTCTTATTTATTGAAATATGATTTAGTGCCCTATATCTCTGTGTAGTGTAACAAAAGTACAGCAAACTATTAATGTTATTCCAATATTGAAAAAAATGAATATAGTGCCCTTTACCTCCAGCATACAGATATATAAATAGGATAATGTTTATAAATGGCATAGCATACAATGACCATGAACAATTTATTCCACTGGCATGAAAAGATTAAAGAAAATATTTTTAAAAAGGCAGTTCTAATACTAAATATGATTTTATGCATTTTTTTTTAATTGGAAACAAGTAAAGAAATATATACTGAATATATTAAACTACAAGTACCATTTGCTAGTGGTTTCTAATTGGTTCTTAGAAAATACTTATAATAGTGAATGTTATTTTCCTATAGAATTATAAGTTGGTATGGATTGTATGGTTTCATATGACAAAATTTCAGATATTTAAAATTTTAATTTGATTATTTTAACCAAAAACCATTACATATTAATTGAAAAGCATTATTAACATAAATCATATAATAAAACACATTTTACATTCAAAATAATACTCTAAACATACAATTTCATATGTATACTGAACTAAATTTGTAAAAGCATCATCATCATCATTATTCAGAAATTTTTTTTTTGTTAACTTTTGAAGCTATATTTTATATTAGCATTTTTTGTAATTCATCTTTCAGTGATAGATTTTGGATAAACCACAAAAATTCCTATAAATATATCACAAAAATATTTCTTTTTAATTTTTCTCATATTTTTAAATCATGATATCTTAGAAAATTTTTTATATTTTCAATCATAAGTTTTATACTTTATACTATATATGTTCTTCATTTTTAGTGGTTTATAATTTTTATAAAAGCATATAGAGAAAACATAAAATAGAAACATCAAAATAATTATCATATTACTACTGATGTATAAAATAAAACATGAAAACTAGCATTATGTTTCAATTTTATTTGCCATTCATATATATTTTATATAAAAAATTGAAATAAATAAATGACGATATAAATAAGATTTGTTTCTCCATATTAGTTTCATATTTTTAATACAGTAGATTCCAAATTAACCAGGATAGCCAGGAAATTAATTTCACTAGATAACAGATTCATTAGATAATCTGCAAAATACTTAAAATATCTTTTAAAAAATCATAATTATAATCAACATGCATTTATTATTTAAAAATAAATAAATTGCATACATACATTCAAATATTTTTATTATTTATTGAAAAAGGAAATAAGAAATTTGGTTATTTGCAGCAAGAAATGATCGCAATATTTGTAATTTTACTTTGATTATTATATAATAAAAAGATGAATCTGGGAAATTTAGAAATCTTTCTTATGTTGCATCTAAAATAAAACATTAATAATCAAATATCACTTCCAGAAGGTTGCAGATTAATCCTAGTTAATCTACAACTCAGATAATCCAGCCCTAGATAATTACAAGTCTATTGTAATGTGCAATTCAATAAAATACAATAATAAAACTTACTAGATAAATGAGTACTTAGTAATAAAGTTCTCATTTATCTTGAATCTTATAAAAATAAGAAAAACAAAATATTTACATAGATAAAAAAATCTTAATAATATGACAATATTTTCAGTCTAAAAACAACTTAGTTAAACTTCTATTCAGCTGAAGGTGGTGATACTTATGTTGAAAATATTACATATTATTAAAATTTTTTACCTGTATAAGTGCTTGTTTTCTTATTTTTACACCAGAAAAATGTTTAAATTATTGATATCCCTCGATTTTATGAAAGTAGCTAGGATCTTAAAAACTGTTCATTAGTCAAAAATTCATAAATCAAAAACTCATTTTCAAGTAATACCAATGTAAAATTTTCCAATTAGTTCTTGGATATCAAAAAGTCATTGCCATTTTATTTATTAATGATGAAGTATTACAGAAGTATTTATATAAATATAATTATGTATATTATAATACAATAGTATATGATAGTTTTATCTATTTAACCTATTTTTTGCCATTTGACTTTAAATTTCAGAGCCATTAAGTCCCAAATGATTTTTAAATTTAAGTCTAATACAGCATTGAAAATTGTGAATCATCCAAATAATAAACAATTCATAATTAGGTTGAATTACGAATTGTGAATCATTGTGGTTTTATTTATTTAGATTTAGTAATTTCCAATAGAACAACTAAATACCATCATACTTCAAATTTATTAACAGATAAAAAAAATATATATATATATATTAGAAATTTACACATCTTGAAATATATAATTTCTATTTCTAGCACTTAGGTAGGATATAGTCGTATCTTACCTAAGTGCTAGAAATAGAAATTTTATCATTGAAAGGTAGTGAACTTTCAGTCATTAATAGTAATCTTGAAATAGTATACCTGTACAATCATTGTTTTATGAAGTTAAATAATTTTATATACTTGCAAACCTTAGATGCAAAATCTTTTGAAAAATAAGTATATTAAGGATATTCATATCATAGATATATGCCAATCCAGATTCGATAATGGATCCTCAAATAAAAGCTGAAGTGAATTTTGTCTTAAAATCAATGGATATACACAGTAAATTTGATAAGAAAATATATATAATTCAATAAAGAGAATAAGCAAGAAAATCATAAAAATAATCAATTATTCATAACATTGTATGATCATAAACAAGTGAATTTTTTACCAAAACAATTTGTGGATTTGGTATGCAAAAAAGGTTTATCAAAACATGAATTAAATATTTTATAAATTATTAAACAGAACAAAATGCAATCATTGATTTAAACAAATTAAATTGAGTATATTTCCAATCTTCATTGAACTGTTGAAGAAATAACTTCCTATGATTGGAAAATTATTCCATACATTTATTTCATTTGTTATTATTTAATAAACATCAGATCTGTTGAAATGTTATGCTATTATGAAGCTAATTAAATCATGACTCATATGCAACATTTAATAAATATCATTCAGAATGAACGAATTATACAATCACAAAATTATTTATCAATAGAACTGCCTAATTTTATTATATCAATATAGTTGAATGTCTTAAAAATTGTTGCACTCATAAGTTAAACTATCTATAATATTCTGACACTAAATAGCTTGCTTGACATAATTCTGATAGAAAGCTATGTCAATCAAAGACATTAGATGGGAGACAGAATTTCTTGAGTTTATTAAAGATAAAATAGTCATTTATATACAACTCTGATATAATTAGCAATGTAATCAAATATCATTAACACACTAGCAAATGATGAGACTGGTTAAAAAAAAAATTTTCATATCATGCAATCCACTCACTTATAAAATTTTGCAACAGATAATGTTGTGTAAAAATTCATCATCAAAAAGCAGACTATCTGAGATGAAGAATTTAGCACCATCTATTGACCAAGCTGTTAAATTTTGTTGTTTGTTAGATTATTCTACATTTTTTTAAATAATGCTTATTCTAAAAATCATTGAACAGTCCAATTATTTAACTGACTTTCTAAGATGAAGAATTTAGCACCATCTATTGACCAAGCTGTTAAATTTTGTTGTCCGTTAGATTATTCTACATTTTTTTAAACAATGCTTATTCTAAAAATCATTGAACAGCCCAATTATTTAAGTAAAATAATCAGAAAGAACCATTCTAACTATAGTAACTATGAAATTTCTATAGTGTAAGATATTATTCAATGTAAACAATAATCCAAATATATTTGGATTATTGTTTATGTTGAATTATACAATACAATTTTAATCATATATACGGTATATATATAATGATTAAAACTGTGTATAAAAAGAAATTTTCAATATTTAATCTGAATTTACTATTATTTGTTAAGAAAGTATACTATAAAATAGACTTTTAATGCTTATTATAAAATAATAATAATAATAAAATTTTCTGAGTTTAAATTAATAAATTTTGCAATTTTAACTTAAAAATTTCTTACTGGAATCAGGTTTAGAAATGATAAAATCTTCCAATCGAATATGCATGTTATATTGTCCATTACTTGTATCACATTCTTGGTTGATATTTCCTATAAATTAAAAATGAAAAAATAAAAACATTGATTTATTAATGTACAGGAATTAATAAATTATGATTATATTATAAACTGAAATCAGATAGCTGAATTATGAATGTCCACTGAAAAGCCATTTAAATGCAAAATTCTAATTCCTAAATTTTCATTTTATATTCATTAAGCAATTTCTATTCATATTTTAGGTTAGTCTAGTTATGCTGCTGAATTTCACAAGGGATATTTTTGGTAGTGCTACTTTAGACTTTCCACAAGCTGACTATCTTCTGGGATGGATTCAACTGGAATGTTGAAGGGTATAATATAGTTTAATATATTTAGCCCAGACCTCTCCTGAAAAATTTGGAGATATAGGACCTGGAACTGAGCTTGAAACCTTAGATAGCCCCCATTTTTAACTCATTTTCATGCATGCAATTTATTTTTTGTATTTAATAAACATAACAGTTATTAATGAATGACATGAATTAAAAATTACAGTATATGAAAAATCATTAAATTTTAAAATCACAAAATGCTATAGAAATTTAGCCAAAGATTACAGTACAATCTTGAAAATTTCACTTGTTTGAAGTTCTGCCTAGTCCATTGCAACAAAAATCATTAAATTTTAAAATCACAAAATGCTATAGAAATTTAGCCAAAGATTACAGTATAATCTTGAAAATTTCACTTGTTTGAAGTTCTGCCTAGTCCACAGCAATAAGTTGCAATAATACTTAATTTTTGTTACAGAACCGAATTTATTTAATGAGAAGTCATTATGTACATCTATTTTTTAGGTATTTTTTTTAATTTTGTTTTTGAGGTATATAAAACAGCAAAAAGAAATAACACTAAATGAAATGTCTTGCATATAGAACTATAGCATGATTTTCCATTAACAAAGTAAATTGAAATTTTTAAAGCAAAGAAGCCTTAAAGATTTTTTGCTTGTTAAATATAAGAGAATATTTATTTGTTTATAATATATGATAGTAAATAATGTACACAAATATCTTATTAATAAATTATAAATTTCAAAATGAATTTTTGGAATATTCTATACAGCCTAAATTTTTCAGTAATCTGAGTCACTACTAGTCTCATTTGCAATAAATTATTGAGATCTTACTACCCTAACAAAATTGTTAATATATTTTAATGCTTTTTGAATTTATTGAAAAGCATGCCAATTATTTAGCTAAAATTTATCATTTAAGTAACAATGTGCTTTTAAAAAAAATTTGTTTTTATTTTTATATTTAATCCATCAGTGATGATAAAGTTTTGCTAAAAGTGACATACTTGGTACAAATACAGTTTAGTTTATTATTATGCTTGCGCTGGGTTTGTAAGACACTAATAATTAATTTATTATAAATTTTTTATTTAATTAATATTTACATATTTATTATAGCTATATTCTGTTAAGGATAATCAAATAATTTCAAATTTATCAACTTTTGATTTACTAATAATTTGCCAAAAATAAAAATACTAGTTTGCCAATAAATTATAGATTCAAAAACATGTTAAACTGAAAGAAAAATGATACATAAATATTAAAGAAAATAAATTTATATATAATTTTATTATTATAAAAGATATTTTGAAAATCTTTCTTAAAAATTTAATAAAACAATGATTATCTAACTGCAACTTTATTTTAATACATATTCCAGCCATTGCAAAAGCTCTCTCAGATTCAACACTTATTGATTGACTAATCTTTCAGAAATCAAAAGTTGTTTTAAATATTTTCTTTGTATTTTGTTCTTCTTCAAAATAAATTAATGTATTTTTTTGTACTTATAATAATTTTTCTATTGATCTTATTCTATAGTATATCTTCATAGGCAGTCAGCGAAATTAGCCAAATAGAACCACTTTAATTTTCCTCATCTCAAAATTTATATGATATACTGTAGTTGAATGGTAGGGGAAGAGGATTTAGTCCATCAATTCTCTTTCTCTACTGTTCATCCAACTCTTCTCAAAGGTACAAGTAATCTTTGATAAAGCCCAAAATGGTCTCCTATATTATAATTGGATATACTGGAAAGTGGCATTAAATAAATAAATAAGCTTTATAGGAAGAGTTATTCTGTTTTTTACATATTTTTAATGCCATTTTATATCAATTAATTAAAAAATCATCAAATACTTAATTGAATTATCATTAAAACTTTTATTAGTCTCATTAGCCATTCATCAAGTTTAACATCATGAGTATTAATAAGTTCTAATTGAGATCAAAATTAACTGATGAACATTTACAAGCAGTGTTAAGAATACATTCAACCAATTTAGAATCAAGGCTCAATATTATTATTAAAAGAAAACAATAACTGCACAAGTCACATACTTCAGATTGATGAATTTATTATTATTATTTTTTATTTGAAATTATTTAGCTATTTTTGTTTAATTATTTTTGAAATCTGTTATTTTAAACAGTTTATAATAAAAAGTAATTATTGTCATAAATAAAGAATGATTATGTTATAAAATTAGTATATATTTTACCATTTTGTCTAGCTTTTTATCAATTTGAACATATTTTTCCATAACACTTTTATTTGGCCCACCAAATATTTTGGAATTTACAATTTGGCCCACCTAGGCAAAACTTTGGGAACCCCTGCCTTAGATGATAAACCAACAACAGATTTATTTATCATAATACTGTTCTGGAGAACCTTATCCTCCACAATAATAAAAATAAAGAATTAGATAACATATAAGTATTACAAGAAAGTCAATGAGAGAGTTGTAACCTGGGGTTTAAGAGGATACAAAGAAACATTATCTTCCTCCAAGAAAAGAATCACTTATGTGCTATGTATTAAGTGATCAGGTCAAGAATCTGCCCTGAGACTTGAGCCAAATTTGTCAGTGGTTCAAAATCTTCAAGAGTGTAAGATGCCTGTTGGTTTTCACACAAGCAGCAAAAAGTCATTTGATTATCACATGAACTGAACAAGTCACTTCACTTCTCCTGCAAACTGACAAGACAGTCTATTCCACTCCTCCTGTGATAAAAGATACAACTCCCAAATAAAACTACAGGACTATCTCCATCATTTCTTCTGTGAAATTACAGGATTGACAACATTCAACTTAAAAGACTTACCATGTTGTAAGTTATAACTTTTTGGAAAACCAAGGACACTTGAATTTGCAGAGAGCATATTGTCAAAGAACATCATCAAGGCTAGTGGAGAGAACTGTCAATATATTGTTTAATACCTACACTTATAAAGGTATTTATTCTCCAACGATGATTGTTGGGTTTTGAATTTGTAAAATATTCTCTCTTCAATAAAGGAAGTTGTTTGTTACTAAACATAGTCTGTGTCATTCTGTCTTAAGGTCTCATTGTCTGCCCAGCTCTCTCCACAGACTACAGGTAGGCCAAAAGCCTGTTGAACTCTCTTCAAGTCTCACAATGTGCATATATTATTTCTAATAATAATATCAATTTTATGTTTTTATTAAATAAATTAATTATAAAAATTCTATTTTAATAAAAAAAAATAAAAATAATATCAAACTCACACAAACTCTGATTTTGCTTTTTTCAACTCTTAATTCTTGGCGTAATCCTTCAGCTAATGCTCTTACCATATATTTTGTTCCACTATAAAAACTTAATCCATCTTTTGCCATTACTTTATGTGCAAGTAAACTAATTAAAACAAAAAATTAAATTTCACTCAATATTATTAAAATACAATTTATTGAATATAATTGATATAATTAATTTATAGAATATTCCACTTATGTTTCAAAGAATAAAATACAGTAATCTCTCATCAACCGCGAATCTGAGATTTGTACATCAGTGGTTTTTGATAGCAGCCCTAAAGCTGCTATCAAATGTGCTTTTGTAAAAATTTATTTTCTAGTTCATTATTATTAGTTTTCACTACAAATTAATAATTTTACAGATGTCCCGTTTTGTATTTTAGAGAATAGTGAAAATTTTCGCACTGAGAGGGAAGGGAGAGGGTGAAAAAGAAAAGACCAATATTGATTTTAGTTTTGGTTTCGGATCCGAGTGAGATTGTGTGTTCTTTTTAAGTCGCTTAGATTACGATTTGTGAGAGACTTGGAATTTCCACGCATATAGTGCATAGCTTTCAGTAGGAATGAATTAGTCCCACATTTTTGTACCCCGAATACGTATTAATGTTATTTCATGTTCGTTTGTGTTTCGTGTACGTGTTTCAAATACAATCTAGCATTAATTTCATTTTTATAGATTATTCTTTTTCGTCATCATATGCTCCAAACGTTCGGAAAACATAGTTGGCGGTGATAAACCGTTCAAAAGAGCTAGAAACAGGTGAACGCTGGAATTAATGGTTCTTCAACGTTTGTTTTATATTAGTTTTGTATTTGCAATAGCAGTTTTGTTTTTGTAAATATAATAGAGCGTAAATTACCGTATCTGAGCATTGCCGCCCAAAATAAATTACAGTATCTATTTTTAGTGCACTGGGTATGCTAAAAGCATTATTCCTGACTCTTAATGCATTAGTTTTCAATTACAGTAGACTCTCTATTTTACGAACTCGCATGGACTCCAAAAAAATTCGTAAAATCGAAAATTCGGAAATGGGGATGGCATTAACTAACATTAGGGACTTTTTGGGATCAACTATATAGTTCGTAAAAAATATTACTGTATTTATTCGAAGATATATGCAATATAACATAGAATTAATCTTAAATTTGTCATTACAGGAGCTAAAAATCAGATACTGTATTGACTTTAGCTCCTGTACAGACATTTTGGTTATTATTTACAATTTCTTAAATTATTTATATTTTGTAATAATACAATAGTACAGTAAAACCTGTCAAGTTGGACAGCTCTCTATGTTGAACGATTTTTCCTGGAACCGGATAAAAGCCTATATTTTACTATATGTGCAAACCTCTAAATCTTGGACACCTCTCTATCTTGTATCAGGGTCCTTAAATCAATCGGTCTGTGCTCGCCTATTGTTCTCTAGTTAAATTTCGTACTATCGCCAAGGTCGTCCTGCAGAGGGCGAAAAGTCGCATCATCAGTAGATCTCTCCATAGACAACATGATCTGGAACATTTTAAATTGAAAAAATGCCACATTCCTTTGTTACAGGGTGCAAAAGCGGCAATGTGCATAAAAAAGATGATGCGGAATTTGAGAAAAGGCACTTTTTCAGTCCAAGAAAAGTATTTAGAAAACTGGAAGACTAAAATTCCACGAAAAGACAAGACTACTTTGCTGCTCAATCATTATACAGTAGCAGCCGCTTATTAGAATCACTTTGGGACTGATCTATTTTGATAACAATAACCGACTGATTAAGCAGTACATGTCAAAAAAGTATAATTTTCGATTTATTTTTCAGTCCAAGAAAAGTATTTAGAAAACTGGAAGACTAAAATTCCACGAAAAGACAAGACTACTTTGCTGCTCAATCATTATACAGTAGCAGCCGCTTATTAGAATCACTTTGGGACTGATCTATTTTGATAACAATAACCGACTGATTAAGCAGTACATGTCAAAAAAGTATAATTTTCGATTTATATTATTATTATACAGTATATACTCTTGCTCAGTATATACTTATGCTGTTATATATAGTGTAAGCTCGATTCAATATTTTCGACGGAACTCCTGAAAAAACTATGGATACGGGAAAATGATAGATGCGGGGCTATATAAAATGGAAAAAAAAATGAAAATTATATTAAAACATAACGCTAATAATAATAACAGCTCCATAACGGACCGAAGAACACTTGTTGAACCTTATTTTATGTAATCAATTAAGTCAAAAAGTGAAATGAAATGATTTACACTTATAATTAATGTTGCCAATTTCAGTTTACGGAAAATCACGAAGTAAGAAAATTATATCAAAAATAATTTTTTATTTTTTCAATAAAGGCAATTATAAAGTCGCTAAAATCCCTATATCAACAATTTTAAATTATATATTTTGTCATAAAAAAACATTAAAATCACCAGATCTGGGTAAAATCCCTATATCAACAATTTTAAATTATATATTTTGTCATAAAAAAAACATTAAAATCACCAGATCTTGGTTGTCATATAGGATGCATTTTTTTACCAGAGCTATAAATTGTGGACTTAAAAGCAAAATATCAGCAAAACAATTCAGGAAAATGGGCCATTTGTCATGTTTATTTCAGTTTTAAAGAAAATAATAATAAATAAAAACCCAAATACAATAATCCCTCCATTTATGTGGTCTCTACGCAAATTCATTTTAATGCAGTAAAAAAATTTTTAAATCTAGAAAATAATAATAAATAAAAACCCAAATACAATAATCCCTCCATTTATGTGGTCTCTATTTACGCAAATTCATTTTAATGCAGTAAAAAAATTTTTAAATCTTAAATAAAAACAAGACACCATATGTCACAACAATGAATAAATTTAATAAGTGTAGGAAAAAATTTGTTGTTATTATATACCATAGATACACGATAAATTAATAAATACTATGGTATTGCCAATGGATCTCTATTTTAAATAGTTTTCCACGATTCAATTTGCCATGCTTTTTTGTGGAAATATATTATCGGCGTAAAACTACTATAGAAACAACAAATACATTTAGGGACTCTACAGATAATTAGAGTCCCTAGATTTATAGAGTAGCGCATTTTTCCACTAGAGGTCGCCAAATCGGCCATTTTGTATCCTATTAGAGATGTTATACTCCGTCTCACTCTCAACTGATAGTGACGTTACGCGATCTTTGGTTGTAACTATCCGCTTCAAAAAATAAATCGCAGAATTATTTCCTTTGCAGTAGGTTTTAATTTCATATCAAGTACATAGTTTTTAATACTTTTTTATAGTTGTAAATAATTTCAGTAATGTACTGGTGACAATCACCGGA